>JAHDVE020002146.1:0-24708 GCA_022606495.2 Halesus radiatus
GTGTCTCTTCTGGAATAGATGGAATAGATCAATAACTGCAAAAAGACAAGGCATGCCTTGTCTCTACCAATAATCCGTGTGAATAAATCTGTGTGAATAACCGCCAGCGTAAACTGGTAGAGACAAGGCATGCCTTGTCTTTTATGCCTGTCGGTGTCTCTTCTGGAATAGATGGAATAGATCAACAACTGCAAAAAGACAAGGCGTGCCTTGTCTCTACCAATAATCCGTGTGAATAAATCCGTGTGAATAACCGCCAGCGTAAACCGGTAGAGACAAGGCATGCCTTGTCTTTTATTCATGTCGATGTCTTTTGTCTTTATGCTCTAAAAAGCAATTGGTCACTAATATGTTATGAAACATTATTAATTATTTCTGTAATTTGTTATTTATTCGTAAATTTGTGAACTTTTTAATATTGAATTTTAATAAAACAAAGGAACTATCAGGGGCGTTACTGTGTCTGATGATAGTTTTCGCAACCGTCCTAAAAAGGAAGACATTGGCAAAATTGTCTTTCCTCTGAAGTACTTATGTCCATTTTAAACCACTATGGTCAGTTACTACTTTTAAACAAAGGGATCAAGCGATGAATTCCGACAATCGTTATCGAATTCATTTATACGATATCTTTTCCACTTTCAAAGGGTTTGGGGTGGGGGAGCTTATTATAAACAAACCCTAACTTAAACATTTCAATCATGAACAAATTGTTTACATGGGCATTATTGGCCCTGTTTTGCATGGCATCGATGACTGCCTGCAATCGCGATCACGACATGGGTATACAGCCCGAAAATCAATCAGTAGATGAAAACACCACACCGCGCTTGTATGCCATTAAGCAAGTGGGTGTTGCCACCAAAGCTGTGTCGGTAAAAGGAAAGACTTGGGGACCAGGTGCCACCATTCGGATCAAATTTTTGAATGGTTCAGCTGCCGTTCAATCGAAAGTGCAAGAGTATGCCGCCTTGTGGTTGGAGCATGCCAATGTGAAATTTGAGTATGTAGCCACCAGTGAAGACGCTGATGTGAAAATTGGTTTTGACTGGGGAGACGAGGAAGATTTGCCTAATATCATTTGGTCGACCACTGGAACTGATGCTCGTTTGGTACCGCAAAATGAAGCATCGATTAATTTTGTATATTTGGAAGAAAACTTAAATGATCTAGATTTTATTAGAGGTGAAGTACTGCAAGGGTTTGGGCGGATACTTGGGTTAGGTTTTGAGCACCAATCGCCTGAAACGAAAATTAAGGTTAATGAAAATGCCGCTAATGATCTGACTGTTCATTTTCGTTTATCGCTTGAACAAATTATGGAACAAATAATTCCATTGTATACTGAAGCTCAAAGTAATTATACCGAATTTGATAAAACTTCAATTATGTGTTTGAATTTTCCTCGACACACTTTCACTGGACTAAAATCGGATGGTAAAGGTGGTAACACAGAATTATCGGAATCAGATAAAACGTTTATTGCGCAGTTGTATCCTCCTTCTTTGTTGGGTGAATGGGGCGATTATACACATAAATATCCTAATGCTAAAGTAGTGCAGACATCCTTAACAACAGGTAAATTTGTTCACTCGTGTAAGGGTAAGGATGGAAAAACTTATTTCGCAAGTTCTGATAGAGGTATTTGGCGACTAGAAGATTCGGGTGAATTTACTCAAGTGAATACAGCATCTTATTTTTATAGATTTATGGAATTAGGACCTGATGGATATATTTATTTAGGTGGCACTAGCGTTCTTAAATTAACAGACGATTATCAATTAAAACCAGTTGCACCACAGCCACTTAATACTACATGGAAAAATAATGTATTGTATTTTGGCACATATGACGGCTTGTATAAATGTGATGCGTCTGGAAAAATAACCAAATGCAATAATTACGGAGGAATACATTTTCTAACAGTAGGGCAAGATGGCGCATTTTATACGGGATCAAGTTGCAGTGCGGATCCATTATGGCGATTTACTGAAACTGGTGCACGCTCTGCTGCAGTTCCTGCAGGAATTGCTCATTGGGCTGAAGGTTTAGTTGGGCAGGATAATAAAACGTATTTTAGAAGTACAAATAGTGAAGTGGGCATATGGCGATTGGATGATGATGGTGTGGTGAGACCCACGAATATCGCTTTAGGTCGTTTTTCTTATATGTTTAAAGGCGCTGATGATCGTTTGTATTTTACAACAAATGGCAGTAGCTCCATTGATTGGGGTTTTGGAACTTTGGACGATAGTGGTAACATTTTCTTTTACTTGTATAAATCAGGTTATTATGCAGCAACTTTAGGAAAAGATAATAAATTATATCTGTTTGGTAGTAGTTCGATTCTTGCGGCTTTACCTGGAGGTCATATACAAGAAGTCTACTTTAATAGGCAAGGATATATGAACCATTCAGGAGCTCAATTAGGACAAGATGGTTCGATATATCTTTATAATGCAGGTACAAGTACGGGCATTCAAAAATTCAGTTATGATGAAGGCGAAATGTTATACGCAACGAGCCTTACAATGGGAGATAAAAAATATTATTTAATGGATAATGACTTTGGAACTCATTATATACGAGATATGTATCGTTTGTTGAGAGATGGAGATGCAAGTTACTCTCAATTTATAAAACATTTTCTAACAACTTATATGGGTATATTCTCTGACTATCGAAATATAGAAACAAGCAACAGTCCAATGATACCGAATCCTAACAAGTAGATAATCTAATTAACTATAAAAGGCTTCGTCAATTTTGACGAAGCCTTTTTAACAAAACAATACTAGAAAAATTTATTCCATGAATTTATAAATACCTCCTGTTTTAATAATATAAGTATTACCATTAAAGTCAAATGCATAAAGAAGAGCAGCACGTTCACCTATTACTTCTTTGTTTATTAGTGTAAATTTAGTCGGCTCTCCTTTTTTACTATAATATAACCAACCTTCAGTAAGGTTATAATTTTGATAATTTTGATATCGCACATAGCTAAATACCCCTTTTGAAGTTGAGTGCAACTTCATTGTTAAGCCTTTAAAATCAGCTAAAATAGTATTATATTCGACATGCTTCCAATTACCTGTTGTTCCAATAAAATGCGCTTCGTCATAAGCACAAGCGTAAACTCCTTCAGTGCTAGAGTAGAATCTGTGAAATGTTGAAGTACAAGATGATGGTGCGGATTTTAGTTCGTGAACATTATTTAAGTAATAAATTCCTTGATCATAACTTATGTATATGTTTTCATTTTTATCTTTTACAAGTCCGTGATTTGACATGTGCATTTCTGTACTTGGAATTTCTTTAAATGCACTAATTCCATCCGAAAACAAAATAATATTTTTTGCAATGGAATTATAGCAACAATGGATATAAACTCCTCTACTAGTCGATATTACACTTAAAGCTCTTGAGTTTTCGGGGAGTTCTATTTTATTGAACACACCATTATTGCCATCTTTTTTGTCGATATAAAACACACCCGTTTCTTCGTGTTGGTAATACATTTTACCTGCAAATTCTACTATTGGAGCAGAAGCGTATGAAAAAGAAGGATTTGAAAAATTAGTTGGTTTCATTTCTCCTTGTTTGTCAATGTAATAGACTGAAAGATATCTTTTGCCTGCATTTATCCAAACAAATTCATAATATACACACCCATCATATACTCCTATAAGATTAGTACTTGGAACACAATTCCCTAAAATGTTTCTCACTACAAATTCCTGTTTAATTGTCCCATCCTTATCCATACTGTGTATTCCAAGACAAGTGTTCAAATAAACTTTTCCATTAACTTCTGCTGCTTGCAGGAAGCTAGTTCCATCAATTTTCGTCATCCATTCCTTATCTTCACATCTAGGATACAACTTGGCAATAAACAACTTGTCCTGTTCAGATAATTCATTATTAGGACCACGTACATCTGCAGTACCTCGTGGGAAAGGCCAAATCATGATAGAATTTTTATCCCAATCCTCTGTGGCAATTACATTGCTGGCATTTAGCGGTGTGAAAACATATTTTTGAAGATTCTCCCACGACACATCTTCCATTACGCCTTTCCAATACTTTGAAATATGATTTTTATCGTTAACGTTAAACACTATCTCGGACGATAAGTGACGGTGTTCCAATTCCAATCCCAAAACCTGTCCAAAAGCACGTAGTACATCACCTTTTCGCTCCTCTTCACTTGAAAAGTCCCAATACGCAAAACTCATGGTGGCCTCGTTTTGGTTGCTCTCCATTTTACAATCGGTACCAATGTACGACCAAGTAATCTGTCGTTCGTCGTTCCAATCAAACCCAATGCGCACTTCGGCGTCGCCTGTAGTTACAAATTCGAAAGTAATACCTGCATATTTTTGCCACTCAGCCGCATAGGTCTTTATTTTCTCGGCCATATTATATGGGTCGTTCAATAATTTCACCTTTATGGTAGCACAGGGATACCATAAATTTGTTTTCTGTGCTACACCTTTGGTTTCAACACCCTTTTCGGCAACCATTGAGCCATAAAAATGATTGGACTGTACCAGTTCGTTAGTTGGAGGTTGCACAACCTGGTCGTCGGCTTTGTTACAGGCAAGTGTTGCGAAAAACATTGCCAACATTACATAATAAATCTGTTTCATGATCTGTTGTTTTAATATAAATAAAAAATTAATGGCAATAAATGAGTTTCATTCATTGCGTGTTGTAGAGCAGTCAACTGCCAATTATACCGTATTTAGTTGTATATCGTTTATTATTTGCTATTCAGTGACAAAGATAATAATTTTTATTTAGGTGGCACTGTGTATGACATTTTTCCCTTTTGGAGTTTTATTCGGACATAAGGAGAAGGGTTAAGGTGGCGAAGCCGCCTTAACCCTTCTCCTTACACACAGATTTAGTTACATAGCTTATTGTCGATGCCTCTTATGGAATAGATGGAATAGATCAATAAATGCAAAAAGACAAGGCATGCTTTGTTGTGATTAGCCATTAACACTTATTGCCAACATTAATTACTAAAAAAACACCTTTACCCCTTGCATTTCAATTATTTTGTTTACATTTGTCGCCTAATACAGTTTGAAACAAGTATTTTTAGTGTTAAATCAGTGATAATCGCAATAGGTGCTTTTGTACTTAATGCGTGTCTATCAACACGTTACTAATGAGTGTACTATTAATTAGTTATAACAAACTCTTAAATTATGTTATAGCATAGTGTAACAGGGATCGTTTATATATATCTTTGTTGCGTAGAAGTTAAAGTACAAACATAAAATAATAAACACGTATTATATGAAGAGTTACTACTCGAAAAAGTCTTTAATTGTTAAATTGTGGTAAAATCTATGGAACTTAAAATATTCTGTAGTACATTTGCCACCGCATTACCCTAACAAGGGTGAATAGGTTCGAAAAACATTAATTATTAATTTACAAATAACACATTACAAATTTTTTATTAACATTTTCATTATGAAGAAAAGTATTTTTTATTCTTTGATGAGCTTAGTTGCCTTGCTTTTTTGTAGCACGGCGTTCGCTCAAAACCCAGCTTGGCCTTTAAATGCTGCTACAGTGAAAGGACCTACTATGAAAGGAGCTAGAGCAGATACCATTTACATGTGTGTGCATCCTGACTCTACTTATCCGATTGAGCTTGGTTATGATGTTGCAGGTTTAAGATTACATCCTTCTTATGGTGATTGGTCTCTTTACACGCAAATTGGTGGTGCTGATGCTCCTTTTGCGGCAGATTACCAAATGGGTACAGCTAGAAATGGTGGTGCTGGTAATGCATTCAAAGTTCCTACAAGTAAGGTGGGAGGGTATATTTTTAGATACCTAGCTACTAATGCACAGTGCGGTTTAGTAATAGATTCATCTGTTTATGTATGGGTTTTCCTTTTGCCTTACGTAGATGATATCAAAAATGGTGGCTCAACGATATGTGCTGACCCAGCTGATCTCACTAATAAAACGTTTAGTACTAAAAATTCTTTTGAATTGAACGATCTATACGAAAAGGCTGGTATTTCATTAACATGGAAAGCACCAAACGCAGGAAGTCATACATATCAAATAAATGCGACAAAATCATTTACATTTGCTGATACGATTGTGTTTACTCCTGTAGCTAAAGCGGCTAAAGACGCAATCAAAGGTTATAAATGTGGTGGCGAGTTAGCATACAGTTACAATTTAAAAGTTGTAGACTCTTCGTTTGCATTTCAGCATGACTTGGCTAAAGAATGGTGTGAATCAGATACTGCAGTTGCTCAGTTAGGAAATATGTCAACATATACTGTATTTGGACGTACTAAAGGTGAATTAGCTGGAGTGTATGATATGGAAACAATCGGTTCTATTCCTGCAGTGCCAGGGTATAAAGTGTTTACATTTACATACCGTGCATGTGGTGCCTTAACAGATTCTATTTCAAAAGACACAGTTAAAATCACAAACAAAACTGACATTACAGACTGGGGTATTTTTAGATCAAAGCTTTGTCGTACAGATAACATTGTTACCTTCTTTCATACCCTAATTGCAGGACCTTCAAGTTCTTATTGGAATGCTGGTTCTGTACGATTTGAAGATCGTGGAACAGTACCTAATGGTGTTGTAGCTAATCCTCAAACAGGATTTGGTTCATTGGACCCTGCTTTGCAGAAAAAAAGGATACCTTCAAATATGCGTTCAAATGTTTATTACTATTATAACTTCACATTTGATCCTGCCGCAGGTTGTTATGCAAATGATTCTGGTCGTATTGGAATTATGCTTGTAGATCCTTTCAGAGCAGTAGATTATCGTCTTCAATATTGCAAAACACAAATTGGTACTGCATTTAATTTAGAGAACTTCACAAATACTCCAACTGGAACTCGTTGGTTTTATGAGGGTGCTACTCTTTCTGGTACTACCGAATTCCCTGCTGCAGGTTGGTTAGGCGGACTTTCAGGAGCTCAAACTGGAAAGTTAAAAACTGGTACACATAAATTCAAGTATACTGTTCCTTCTGGTGGTGATATCTGTAATTCAGCTAGTGGTGCAATAATGTATTTGAAAGTTGCTGAAAAACTGTTCATTCCTAAAGATGTTACTATTGAGTATTGTGTTGATAAAATCCCTGGAGCAATTAACTTAAATGAAGTTATTGGTTACCATGGTGCAGGTACTTGGGCTGTAGATGCAGCTGGTTTAGTAGGTGGAAACGGTGCAATTCCTTCTGATGCTTTAACAAATATTGCATCAGGTCAATTTGGAGCTGAAGCTGCAAATAATGCACTTGCTGTAAATGGTGCTACAGTTAAATTCACTTTAACAGGTGCGTCATGTGTTTCTGGTCCTATTAATGTAACTATTAAAATAGTGAATGACATTCGTTAATAATTAACCTCAGCGTTACGCTGATTTAATTAAGAACATTTTAGACCACCTTGGGTAAAACCAAGGTGGTTTACTCGGAAATATTTAGAATATGTAAGATATGCAAGATGCCAAATATATGAAAGCAAGAAACAATAATGACATGAAAGTCTTTTTTACCCCTACTTACTGGAAACGTATGAAGCGTTTTGCAGTTTTAGCTTTTTTAGCCTTTTTATGTTGTGCTATGCCACACCAAACACAAGCTGCACCTTTAACGCCTTTCACTGAGGCAGTGTATGATAATTTTAAAAGTAAGAATGAATTGTGGTTGTGTAGCTCCATAGCCTTTCCTGTGGATTTGGCTCATGATGCTTTTTTTACAAACTTCTCCACTGATTTGGGAACTTTTACAGAGGTGGTGCCAGGACTTCCTAATGGTAATAGAAAACCATCAACAGGAGTATTCAATGTAACTGGGCGTCCTGCAGGCGTATACGAATTTGTGTTTACCAGTAACAAAGATGGATTTTGCGGAATGGATAACGGTGATGAGGCTGTGGTGAGGGTGTACTTGGTACCCGAACTGACAGGTTTTTCACTTTTAACCAGCCTATGTGCTAAAGGAACTGCACAAGTGGATTTAAAAAACCATATCCCATTCGAAATCACCAACTTTGTGGAGTCGATGGGCTGGGAGGTTGCTTTTCACGATCCCAATCGTAAACCCATCACCAACCCCTTTACCGTTAGTAAAGAAAACATTGGGGTGACCTTATACGGTTACACCATTAACGACAGTAAACCTGGATCGTTTCAATACAAGTTTCGTGATATGAAAGACGTATACCGCTGTTTAGATTCTGCAGTTATTATGCACAACGTGAAAGTGCAAAACACCATTATTGTACCTAGCGATACTGTTTCCTTTTGTTTGGAAAACATACAAAGCTTGCATCAAAACGATGATGTATTTTCGCTCAATCTATCAGCCCTATTGCAAGTGGGCACGGCTACAGGTCGATGGGAAAGTGTGAACGACTCTTATGCCCCCATCAATGCTACCAATAAATTTCAAGGCGATATCAACATCAACAACATTGTGATGGACGGATTGACCTTTTTGACACTTGATTTCCGTTACATTTATGATAATTGTACTACACAAGATACAGCCCTGCTAACAGTGGTATTGACAGATAAGCTTGAAAACATGCTTGATACCGATTACAAAAAAGACCTGTGTCGTAATTTAGGGAGTGGAAATGTTGATTTGGCTACCTTCTTTGGTTTCTCGGTACCCAACACCGCAGGTATTTGGTATGACTTAAATACCCCCACGCAAGACTCTATTCTCCCTACTGGTACCATCAATGTAGACGATGCAGTGTTGGGTCGCGAGTACAGTTATAAATATATGGTGAGTGGTGCGGTAGATAACCTCTGTTACAGCAATAGCGAAGTGGCGAACTTTAAATTAACTGTGCGTGACGCCAAGCCCATTAGTGGTGTGGCAGTGATGTGTCAAAATGTATATCAACGAGGTACCACCATTAATTTGAACAACTACATAAAAGGACTAGATGCCAACTTTGTTAAAGGGGTTTCGTGGGTGCATGTGAAAGCAAGTGGCTCAGTAGAACCCATTACCGAAGACGAGGCCAAAGCATTTAAAGTAGGCGCAGCATCTACCCATACATTAAGCGAAGGTTTAAATACATTTAATTTCAAATACACTACCGAGTGTGGCGTGTCGCCAGGAAGTTTATATCTAAACTTAGATGGCGAATCCATCATTACCAGCCAGCGTTTAGTGATCTGTTACACAGATGCCGAGGCCTTGAAACTCAATTTGTATTCGGTATTAGGAATAGTGGGCTTAGAGACAACTAATTTCACTTTAGTGAATCCAGCCAGTCATCCAAGCCTAGTGCAAGGTACCCCTCAAGAAGTTGCCGATGGTGTAGCCAATTGGGATGGAAGCCATATATTTAATGCAAATGGCGCTTTTGATAAAACGAATCTTGATAGTCAAGGTAAGCACCAAGAGGTTTTTGAATTTATATATAGTAAAGATGTCAAGGACGATTGTATTGAGCAAGATCTTAAAGTGACCATCGTTGTAACTAACACTGTAGAACAGTAGAAATTAATATCATAATGCTACAAACAAATAACATAAACAGACGAGTGATGAGTCATAAATATAGAAAATTTCTTTACTTTATTGCAGTGTTGCTATTATCTTCTACTGTTGGGTCGAGGGCTATGGCACAGGGTATTAGTTCAATTGGACGCGATACTACAGTTATTTTTCAATGTAACAAAGCTGTCCCTATTGATTTGTTTAAAGCCATGAATGTGGCAATATCTTTCAACAATGGCTATTGGGGAGATGTGGAAGGGGTACCATTAGTGAATGGTAATGTCTTTGATCCCCGTCCCTATGGCACCACGCCCATTGATACCATATTTTATTTTTATATCACTTCGCCCACCGAGTATTGTGGTCTTAAATCGGGGCAGCAATTGGAATTGTATCTAAAAGTCGATTATATAAGTTGTGAGGCTCCTGATGGCTTATTGCTCAATTATTTCTTTTGTAAGGATACCGATCTAGCCGTGTTAGGGCAAGGTGTACCATCGATGAAAATTGATCCAATGACAATACAACAAATGATTTTTGCCACCGCAAAGAATCCTAAGATCTGGATGAAAGATTCTACGGCTAATCCATCTAAATGGCTAGACATTAGGTTATATTCTGATCCCACCCTTATCGATCTTATCACCGACCCAAATTTGACTACCAATGTAGCTGGATCGGACACCATGTGGGTAGTAGTAGTGGGTGTTGATGGAAAAGATATGGCTCCACAGCGAATAATAAAGAAAGTACATCAACCATCAGAGTTAATACTTAATAAAAATGTATTCTATTCGCCTGACATCAAACAGTTGGGTATGGAGTATGATGTTAATGATAATATTACCATTTCGGTAACTGATAATGCTGAGTTCGAAATATTTCAATATTACATGAACGACAAGTATTTGAACAAATATTTCTTAGGCGGTAATACCGATGCAAGTGAAATTATCCTAAACGCATTAACATTTTCGGGCGCCGATGATTTAATTCGAATTACAGCTATTGATACCAACAGTTGTGCAAGTACATTTATTGATAATGTGGTAGTGAACGTGCCACTTCCCAATGTATTTACACCTGATGGTGATGGCGTGAATGATATATTTTTTGGAGGTGAAAAGTTTGCGAACCGCGAGTTTCATCTTGAGATATTTAACCGATGGGGTAACCGTTTATACTTCGGCGAAAGTGGCTGGGATGGCACCTACAAAGGAAATGAAGTGCCTCCAGGAACTTACTTCTATGTAATTATGCTAAAAGCCCCCGACGGGACTACACGGACTGTTAAAGGTCATGTAACCCTAGTTCGCAAGAGAATGTAATTTGTCTTTGTGTGAGTAAAGCCCAGTTGATTTGATCAACTGGGCTTTTTGTGTAAATGTTCTGGAGCATTTTTCATCGGACGTCCCTTTCCTCGGGCTTCCGCCCCAATGCCATTAAGTTAAGGCGTAATAGATTGATGTAAGCAATAGAGAGTAATTAAACGATGTTATCAATTCAAAACAATCAACTTTTTATTTGGGCTAAAGCCCGAGTGCACTCTATTGCATAAAAAAAATGGGCTTTAGCCCATTTTTATGTAATGAAGTGCACTCGGGCTTTAGCCCAATGCCATTAAGTTAAGGTGTAATAGATTGATAATCAAATTAACGTAAATATTTGGTTTATTCGGAGGCCTCAAGCTGATGCAGTCGCTTCGCGAGACGTTTTTTAAGACGCACAGCCGTGCGTCTCTACAAGCGAATGATGGCTTTTCAACACATGTGAGCTGTAGAGGCCTCCGAATAAACCTATTATTTATCAAAGTGTTACGCCTTAACTTAATGATATTTGGGCTTTAGCCCAAATATCATTCATTTATAACATCGTTTAATTAATGCTTACTACTTATAACACACTGCGAATGACCCCAGCGGGGTCACATGTTTATAGAACGAAGATACCGCCACAAACACGACCCCAGCGGGGTCGTGTTCGCGGAGGTGTCACGTTTTCTATAAACATGTGACCCCGCTGGGGTCATTCGCAGTGTAGTATACATCAACTGATTACGTCTTAACTTAATGGCATTGGGCTTCTGCCCGGGGCTAATATTCTATTTTCTTATCGGGCTTCCGCCCGATGAATAGAAGTAAATATTTGGTTTACACAGACACGCTGTTCCTCATTTTGTGAGCCTATAATTCTTTATATACATTTTTGTTCGTGCTATGTCATTTTAATTTGTTATATTTGCAAACTTGTAAAATGTTACAAGTATATTAATGCGTACAAATATTTCGTGCAATTTCAAAAAGAATAATTATGCAAGCAAAGTCATTTATTAAGAAAAACATTCTTAAATTCATTGAATATAAGGATATTACTAAGTATCGATTTTATCAAGAGACAGGAATAACTAGAGGGGTTTTGGATCAAGATACTGGTATGAGTGAGGAAAACACCTCTAAATTTCTTGCTCGCTATCCTGAAATAGACATTAATTGGTTGCTAACGGGGCGAGGTAATATGTTTTCTAGTGATGCTGATAAATCAAATCAGTCTATAAATCAGCCTGTAACTAAACTTGAACCTACTGCAAATGGATCAGTTGTTATGCAAATTCCTTTGGTGTCAGTGTATGCTTATGCTGGGTATTTGTGTGGGTTTGGCGATCAAGAGGTGATCGAAAATTTGCCTACCATACCCATGGTGGCAACTCATCAAGGAAAAGGTAATTATATGGCTATCGAAGTAAAGGGCGATAGTATGGACGATGAATCTCCTATGTCCTTACTTCCACGTGATATAATTGTGTGTCGCGAAATTAACCCTATTTATTGGCAACAAGATACACCCATTCATTATAAAAAATGGGATGCCTTTCTTATCGTCCATAAGGAAGAGGGTATTCTTGTAAAAAAAATAATAGCGCACAACACCAACACCAAAGTGATCACTGCGCATTCACTTAACCCCGAATATCCCGATCAAGATATATCCCTAAAAGATGTACATCAGTTATTTAATGTTATTCAGGTAATTCGTAATCTATATTAAGAAATCCTAAACAGTTGACGGATGCTCGTTTTTGTTTCACGCAGCGTTTTACACTTGCGTGAAACAAGCGAATTTACGAAGGAAAACGTATCTTCGTGCAAATTTACAAATTCACAATTATGGTATTTATATTTCTTACAACGGGCTTTGAAGAAGTGGAAGCCTTGGCCACCATTGATATCCTCCGTCGAGCGGGAATTAACATTCAATCGGTATCTTTAACTACAAATCAACATGTTGTAGGTGGACATCAGATACAAGTAGTTGCCGACTCTTTGTTTGAAACAACTGATTTTAGTGAAGCCCGCATGCTTATTGTTCCTGGAGGGACAACGTTATACAACGACCATCAAGGTTTAAAAGATTTGATCGTTGTTTTTGCTCAAAAAAATAAATTACTTGCCGCTATTTGTGCAGCACCAATGGTTTTGGGCGGGTTAGGTTTGTTGAAAAACAAACAAGCTACTTGTTATCCTACCTTCGAAAAATATTTGATAGGTGCTATATTGAAGACTGATGAAGCAGTGGTGGTAGATGGGAACATTATAACTGGACGTGGTCCTGGTTTGGTGTTCGAATTTGCACTTCAGTTGGTCGAAACTTTAGAGGGTAGTGTTGTGCGCAACGAGGTGGCTAACGGCTTTTTGCTAAATAAATAAACAGTGCGAGCATTCATTTTAAAGATTAAAATAAACGAAAAGAATAAAGGAATGAATATATTCACCGCACTACGTACTACATTACATGCTACACAAATCGCATTTGTCTTTTTTATAGTAATGAGTTGCCATCAAAACACGCAACAACAGCATTATTATCAAATAAAAGGATTTTCGCAAGGCACTTCATATGCCATTACCTACAGTTTACCGATGTCCGATACCAGTAAAATGAACTTGCAGCCAGCAATTGATAGTATTTTAAATCAATTTGAAGAGTCGCTTTCCAGTTATCGTCCTACATCTATTATTTCGCGTGTTAATCGGAATGAAGCTATTGAAGTTGACGATTATTTTGTTCGTGTGTTTAATCGATCGGTTGAGGTGTCGAAATGGACAGATGGCGCATTTGATATCTCGGCAGCGCCATTGTTCTCCATTTGGGGCTGGGGACCAGAGAAAAAAATAGAAGTAAGTCAGCACTTAATTGATAGTTTAATGACTTTTGTGGGGATGGATAAAGTCCGTTTAGATGGGCGAAGGGTGATCAAAACAGTGCCAGGTTTAACATTGAACGTGAACGCTATTGCCAAGGGTTACTCGTGCGACGTAATTGCATCTTATCTTGAAACCCGTGGATCGCTAAATTATTTGGTCGAAATTGGGGGCGAAATGTGTTTGAAGGGAGTGAATAGTAAAGGAGCTTTATGGAAGATCGGTATTGATCGCCCCATCGATGGTAACATATTACCTGGCGAACAATTACAAACAATTTTACAATTAAGCGATATCAGTGTGGCAACATCGGGCAATTACCGCCGCTTTTTTATGGAAGAGGGGCAGAAGTATGGACACTCTATTGATCCTAAAACGGGTTATAGCGCAAAACAAAATTTGTTATGTGTAACCGTATTAGCAAAAGATTGCATTACCGCCGATGCTTTAGCTACGGCATTTATGGTGTTGGGTGTTGAGAAAAGTAAACAGATCATCAGTACCTTACCTGATGTAGAAGCTTATTTTGTATATTGTGACGAGGGTGGTTTTGACCATGTCGATTACACTAAAGGTATAGCAACGCTAATCAGTCATGACTAATGGCTTCGTATTCAGATAAATATTCCGAAGCGAACCTTGGCTCCAGCGGTTTCCCTCTCACTAAGCAAAGCCTTACACTTTGGTTATTTTTCAAATAAATAAAATAAAGTTTGGATATTAATAAAAAAGCATTACCTTTGCACTCGCTACCACGAAGGATAGCAACGATTCCGTAGCTCAGCTGGTAGAGCATTACACTTTTAATGTAGTGGTCCTGGGTTCGAATCCCAGCGGGATCACAAAAGCCCCCTAACTATTAAATAGTTAGGGGGCTTTGTTTTTTTTATAATTTCCGTTTTATATTCGGAGTTTTATTCTGAGCAGCTAGTTGGCGTTAGTATAAGGAAAGGGTAGGGGGAACCCATGTGTCCGCCTATTGCTTCGTTCGTTTATTTCACCACGTCATTAATTAAGCAGTAGAGATTAATTAAGCGATGTTATAAATGAATGCTATTTGGGCTAAAGCCCGAGTGTACTTTATTGCATAAAAATGGGCTTTAGCCCATTTTTTATGCAATAGAGTGCACTCGGGCTTTAGCCCAAATAAAAAGTTGATTGTTTTGAATTGATAACATCGTTTAATTACTCTCTATTACTTAATTGACTGATGACGAAGGTGAATAATTGCTAAAAACAAAGTCGGGATTGAAAAAGTTGATGTTTGAGAAATAATGGATGTTTGTCAAGGTATCGATTTTTGAAGAAAATGCTTTCATTTGATCTTCAACTTTTGTGCGAACTGTCTTCAACTTTTAGTTGAACTGTCTTCAACTTTTGAGTAAATGGTCTTCAACTTTTGGGCAAAAAACTTTCAGTTTTCTTTATTTTACTATAAGTTTAAATCCTTTTGGTTTATCGTGAAGGTAAAATCGCTTTTAGCGCACCTGTTTTGGCAGTTTATGCTGGCGAGCGGTTCGCACAGATTTATTCACACGGCTCCTTTGGTTGACGTTTCTATTGAATTGTGCTACACTCAACATATCAAAATAAACATAAGTTGTCAATAGGCATTGGGCTTTAACCCATTTTATAATCACGAAGTGAGGGCTCGCGTTGTTACTCCGCCCTCATGGCTTCAATAGCGCTGATGCTTACAGCTTTCTTTGCGGGAAAATAGCCTGCCAACACACCTGCAACTATGAGCACTACGGTTGCACCCAGCATAATGCCTAAATCTACCGTAGGGTCTTTAAACATGGTGAAACTTTGTTCCTCTTTCACACCTTCTGTCATATCCATATAAAAACTGACGCCCTCGGTAATCCCTACGCCAAATATAATGCCGACATAGCCAAAGGCGGCGGTCACCAGAATAGATTCTAATACAATTAATCTGAGTATTGCATACGGTTTTGCACCCAAAGCCTTTCGGATACCAAATTCGCGTGTACGTTCTTTAACTGTGATGAGCATAATGTTGCTGACCCCCACAATACCCGACATTAATGATGCGATACCCACAACCCACAAAAACATTTGTATTACATTGAAGATATTATTTGATTCGCGGGCCTGTTCGGCTGTGTTCCTAATATATAGGGCATTTGGATCGGTGTAATCAAAGCGATGTATGGCAGCTATTTGTTTTTTTAGGCGGGTCATAAAAGCTTCCGCATCAGCTTCCGTTTTGAATTCGGTAACCGAGAAATCAACTTGTTCTATCCCATAACTGTTGCTGAAAAGTAGTTGTGCAGTAGCAAACGGAATATAAGCTGGCGAGCTGCTTCGGGAGCCTTCGTCGGAATAAACGCCTACCACTTGAAAAACAAGATTGTCGATATTAACATACTTACCCACAGGATCGGTGTCGTGAAACAAAGTCGTTTTCATTTCTGGGCTGATGATAATAATCTTTCGTTTATATACGTTATCTGATGTGTTAATAAATCGACCATTATTGTTCAACATGTGGATATTGTTGAGGTATTGCGCATCAGGATGCACCCCTTGAATTGTCCACGACCCATACTCTTTGTCGTAAGTCATGGTAATATTTTTACTGATCCGTCCTGATACATGCTGTATTTCAGGAAATCCTGTAGACAATAAGGCTAAATCGCGGTTATCAAATTTTAGTTGTCGGTCAATAGGTAAACCTTGATAGGGGATCGATGTTGAGCCAGGCCAAAAACTGACCATGTTTTTAGCCCGATTGGTGAAGTTTGATGTCACACCATTTCGCAAACCATTACCTGCTCCCAAAAGAACAATTAACATAAAGATTCCCCAAGCCACCGAAAACCCAGTTAAGAAGGTTCGCAGTTTATTTGCTCTAAGGGTGGCCAATATTTCGGTTAAAAAATCTATCATAACTTAGGAATTGTTAATTGTTAATGGCTTCGTATTTCGGGTGATGTTAGTTGGGAACTTATTGTAATTACAAGGTCACTCGCTTCGCTTGCTTCTTTTTACCATAGAGTTATGGGCTTGCCCTGTGGGCAGAAAAATGCACGGATAACTGGTGCGCACATACTCAAACAGTGACGTAGTGGGTCAACTTCTATTTTCATCGGGCGGAAGCCGGGTCAGAAGTGCATTGGCTATGAAATAGACTATTAATGATTGCAGAATGAATTTTTCATCATTTTTCATTATCAGCCACTTGTATTTTTGTGATATAGTAGTAAAGAGTGCTTCTAAAGAGAATGGCTAAGATAAAACTCTTTTTACTCTTTCTCCTCCCTTCGCAAGGGTGCATTAGTATGAGGCATACTAAGGATTGGCTAAATAATAACTATGAAAATTAGGAGGAACCATAGTACCGCCTCTTCGAGGCGGAGATGACGGTTTTAGTCAATCCCCACACTAACGTGTGGGGTTAAGCATGGTAGCACCTCTTCGAGGTACGATACAAATGCAATTTGCAAGTAACTAATAATTAGATCAATAGTATAACGTACCTCGAAGAGGTGCTACCATACTTAACCCCACACGCAGTGTGGATTTGATCAAAACTAGCGTTTCCCGCCTCGAAGAGGCGGTACTATGAATTTCATAGTTATTATTTCGTCATTCCTAATGCACCCCCTTCGCAATGAAAGCCCATCATTCCGAGCGAAGCGTGTTAATTCGCATAATTCATAATTCATAATTCATAATTCATAATTCATAATTCAAGAAATTACTCACCCCAAGTAGGCTCGGTAAAATCACAATATCTGAATGATTTGTTGAGGCGTATATACACAGTTTTCATTTGCTTTGCCACCCACTCCTGTACCAGTTCATTTTCTTTTTGACGTTTATACACCTCATAAATCTGATTGTAATCTTCTTTCAGATTGGCTTTGTGGCTTTGACGGAATTCTTTCAATTTAATGACTTTGTACACTACATTACCTGATAAATCGGCAGACTCAAAGGGTTGCGAAATTTCGCCTAAAGGCAAATGTTCTAAGGCTTTAAAATCAGTAGGGTTTAATTGATCTTTAGCGAAAAAAGGCGACAAGTTGCCATATCCCATTACGTTCACCAATAAGCCACTTCCGGCTCTTGATTTTTCGTCATCAGAGAAATACAAGGCCGCATATTCAAATGTCATCTCTTTTGCATTGATTTTAGTCACCAACGAATCTAATTGGCTATATCCTAGCGTTCGGTCGGTGGCTGTATACTTAGGTCGGATAAGAATGTGTCTGTAATTCACCATTCCTGTTTCTTTTTGCTGTTCAATTAATTGTACGATATGAAATCCATATTCCGATTCAACAATTTGTGAAACTTGTCCTGGTCGCATTGATTTGATTACATTTCGGATGGGAGCCACATAACCTTCCAGAGGTGAAAGACCCACTTCGCCACCACGTCGTGCGCTACCTGGGTCTTCGGAATAAAGGGTAGCTAAGGACTGAAATTTTTCGCCAGCAAGTACCCGTTTTCGGATATCCAAAAGAAATTCCTTCACTTCAATGATGGCTGCTTCGGAATTCGGTTTCTTTACCAATTGATAAATCATGTATTGATCGGGGATAATGGGCAAACTGTCTTTAGGGATGGTGTTGTAGAAATTCTCCACTTCTTTGGGAGTGACTTTGGCTTTCGAAATCAACTCTTGCTTCATTCGTTCGGCATAAGTTTGTTCGGTGTTAAACTCCACCATTTCTGCTCGGATCTTGTCATAAGTTTTCCGAAAGTACTCTTCCATTTGCTTTTGCCCCCCAAACTGCGAGGTATAAGTGGCTAATTGCCGATCAACATTATTGTTGATATTGTCCAGATCTACAGTTAAACTATCGGCTTTAGCTTGCGCTACCAACATTTTCTGATCAATCAACATTTTAAGTATCTTGCATTTGGCATCTGTTTCGGGGAGTTCGCCACTGGCTTTCATCTGCAAATATATCACATCAATGTCGGATTGTAGTATGGCCTCGTTACCTACCACCGAAATAACTTTATCTAAAGATGTTTGTCCATACACCTGCGTTATGCCCATTACTAGAGCAATGCTGATCATCAATACTATTCTTTTCATTTGTCGATATTTGTTTTTTTATGATAAAGGCAACAGTAAACCTGTGACCATATTGGGCTTTCTTTCTAAAAAATTATACTTTGTGACAAAACTATTGCTACGTATTTAGCAATACAAAGGTATATTAATTATTTACAAAATAGAAGGGACGGAAGATAATTGCCAAATTAAGTAGCACAGTGCGCTCCTAAGGAGCTCGCTTCGCTCGCTTAGGACAGTTTCACTCGCTTCGCTCGCTTGGCCAAATTTCACGAAGGCGAATAAGGCGCACAAAGGCGCACAAAGGCAGGTTCGAAGAGAAAAAGGCAGGATTGAAGAGAAAAAGGCAGGATTGAAGAGAAAAAGGCAGGATCGAAGAGGAAAAGGCAGGATTGAAGAGGAAAAGGCAGGATTGAAGAGAAAAAGGCAGGATTGAAGAGAAAAAGGCAGGATCGAAGAGAAAAAGGCAAGTTCGAAGAGAAAAAGGCAGGATCGAAGAGAAAAAGGCAGGATCGAAGAGAAAAAGGCAGGATTGAAGAGAAAAAGGCAGGATCGAAGAGGAAAAGGCAGGATTGAAGAGAAAAAGGCAGGATCGAAGAGAAAAAGGCAGGACCGAAGAGAAACCGTGAGTGAGTTAAACCTGCCCTTCCCCATATCGAACTTGCCTTTTCCTCTCCGAACCTGCCTTTTCTACTTCAAACCTGCCTTTGTGCGCCTTTGTGCACCTTATTCGCCTTCGTGAAAATTGGAGAAACGAGCGAAGCGAGTGGGACTACCCCAAGCGAGCTAAGCGAGCACCTAAAACACCAAATCTAAACCCAAACCGTAAGAAAATACCTGTCCACGCTGCGCAAATCGATTGGTTCCTACACTAAATAGATAGGCATTGTATTGCGTATCCAGTAAATTACGTGCCCACAAATTAAGATTAACGGACGCAAATTGGAAACCTACACGTCCGTTCACTACTTGATAATAACGTTGTTTGTTGGTATTTGCCTCGTCCCAATACAATTGTCCAGTACCATTATATTGTAACATCAATTGAATTCGTTGGAGGTATTTATCAATCACAATATCGTAATTTGTGGTGACCGATACTGTATTGGCAGGAATGTAAGGAAGATAATTGCCATCATAGTTTTTAGTATCGTTGAGCTGATTGTGTACAAATACAGCTTCGGTGTGACCATATTGCAGATCAATATCCCATTGTTTATTAACCGCCCAATTCAAACTCAACTCAACACCCGAACTTCGGGTTGCACCTGCATTCTTTAAAATCTGACCTCTTCCACTAGGGTTTGTACGGGCAATTTGTTGATTATCCCAATCAATATAAAAAGCATTTACACAGCCAGTCAATTGATTGAATAGCTTGAACCGATAGGCTAATTCGTAATTTATGCTGCTTTCTGGGTCAAACGACCGATCACTATCAAGGTCAAAGGTGGTATTAAATCCCCCTGTTTTATAGCCTTTTGCCACACTAACATTGATTTGATGTGCTACGTTGAATCGGTATTGCAAATTGATTTTTGGGACAAATTGCACAAAATCAAGATGGCTCACAAACTCGTTTGTTATTATATTACCGTTACTAAAAATAGAGTCATTTCGGTGATCAATATCCGACTTTTCGATATCTAAACGTACACCCAATCCGAGGTCAAGTCCTTCTATCAGTATATTCTTAATATCTGATTGGTTGTACACGGCCGCACCTTTTGTGTTGATTTTATAAGGCTTGTTAGTAACCAATTTCTTTTTCCATTGATCGGTATATACTGTATTGTCAAGCGATTGTATGAAACCAAACGCCCCTACCAGCCACTGATAACGAGCGGAATGATTCGACCGTATAGTAAATTCCTGCGAGAACATGGCTTGTTTTTGCTTTTGCACTACATAGAAAACCGAATCGGCAGTAAAGTCTTGATCAACATGTTGGTCATCGTCAAACCACTGAAACGAACTTGCGGCACTTAAAATAATGCGGGGGGTGCTGTACCGATAACGCAAACCGGTAGAACTTAGCGTTTGTTGGTAATAACTGGCTTGATTGTAATTGGGAAGATTGGGCAAATCGGCTCCTACAGGAATGAGTCCGTAAGCATATCCATATTGTTTAGATTGATTGATATTGCTGCTTAATTCGATTAAATGCTGATCGGCTATTTGATACGATAACTTAAACCGCCCGCCCCCATCTTTCAATTTATCAGCCTGATCTCCTGAAAAAGTATTTTCGAAATAGCCTTGCTTCACCTTGTATCTAAGGGAGGTGGTGAGGGCTAACTTGGGGTTGATCAATGCGTAATTGGCTAATTTCACATTGTATCCCTCGTAATTATCAATCTGTTGGCTGAATTGCGTCCCTTGCCAAGTAAAAGCCGATTTTGTATGGATATTGATAATACCGCCCATGGTGTTGCGTCCGTATAGGGTGCCTTGTGGACCACGAAGCACCTCTAATAAAGCCACTTCGGAAAGATCGACGTCATACGTATTCTTCTCCATATAAGGAATACCATCTACATACAAACCAACTGATGGCGAATTGCGTAACGATCCAATACCACGAATAAAGATGGGCGATGTCAGTTTTGACCCATAATCGGGCATATACAAATTGGGGACTTTTGAAGTTAAGTCTTTTGTTTGATTGATTTGTAATCGATCCAATTGCTTGACTTTAAACACCGATACGGTGCTGGCTTGCTTATTGAGCAAGCGTGTGTCTTTAGCCGAAACAAGCACTCCATCGAGTGCTATCACCAAGCTGTCTTGCTGAGCAATGGCGGTAAAAGAGTAAAACGTTGTGAATATTAAAAAACAGATAACTTTCATGTGGAATTTATTGAGCTTGTTTATTTTGATGCTCCATAGTTACGTCTTTTAAGTCGATTTCCATGAAATCGCTCACTTCTGTTTTCCATCTGTTTTCAACAAAATCAACATGTGCTGGGTTTTCATTGTAGTTTTTGTAGCTTGTTTCGTTCTCAAACTCCATATAGAAGAACCATTTATAGGTGTTTTTAGCACTAATTTGTCGCATCACTTTGAAGTGATGAACGCCTGCAATTGCAGATAAAATGCGATTGGCATCTTCTAGAAACATCTGTTCTTCAGCCGATCCTTCGGCATGTTTTAGATTAAACAACACAGTGTGCTTGATGTAATTGTTGTTGCAACTTGCTGTTTGAGTAGTAGGATTGTCCTTACTAACTTGTTGATTGTTACAGTTCATAAACAATAATAAAAGAAGGGAAGTGATTGTGAAATAATGTTTTATCATGCTGTTGTGTTTATTTTTTTAAGATGTTATGTAGTCGATTTGTTACTTATTATGCCATTGATGGGTGCATTAGTATGAGGCATACTGTTGAGCACTTCGAATAATCCAAATTAATGCAGGGCATTGTTGATGCAATGTCGCAAGTTTGGGCATAAGATATGCCGGCCCTTCAAGCCTCAATTGACAACTCGTGTTTATTTTTGGTGTTGTCGAGTGCTTCGCAATTCATCTCTGTAACCCTTTAGTCCTAGGGTGCAAGCCCAATACCATTAAGTTAAGGCGTAATCAATTGATAATCAAATTTAATCATACTCATAATAATGTCACCCCGCTGGGGTTCTGACTAATCTTGGCTATCTAGTTCTACATTGCATCAACATGAGGCCTCCGAATAATAATGTCACCCGCTGGGTTCCGATTATGCTTAACTCATTTAAATGAAATTTTCTAATATCAATAGTTGCTTTTCGTCTTTTAAGGCTTTTTGTACTATTTAAAGCAAGTACTATTTGCTGTATTTCTTCTTGATTCAACTTCTTTTTCGCCATTTTTTCATCCGTTTATCAATAGCGTCCTAAGTAATATGTTTAGTGGAGCACTTAATTTAAACCAAAGCCAATCACTAATAATTAATTTTCTTCTTCTTCTTTCCATCCCGAAATATTACGTTTCTTTTCAGAGAAGCTAATTCCGATCAATTTAACAATCTTACCCGAGGTTCGATAAGGGCGTGCATATCCCTTTTCTTTAATTTGGGCAATGGCTTTAGTAGCGGATTGTTTTATTTTAAACTCGAAGATGTACACATGTGTAGCGTTAATAATCACCGCATCAATCCGCCCGGTATTGATATTGACTTCGTTTTCGATCTTAGCGCCCAATAAGCGAAACATAGAGAAGAGAATTGTTTGATAATTCTTTTCGATATGGGCGATCCAACCATAGGGAATTGCAGCTAGGTGCGATTCTATCAGTTTGCGTAAAGCCTTTGTGTCATCGGCCGCCAAAGCCCGTTTCATATCTGTAATGGTTTCAGATACATCTGCAACGGGTCTACCCGAAAAGAATTCTAAGAAATAAAGTTCAAACGCACTTTCAATCTCTTTGTTAGGGAAGCGTAAGTGATAATGCAATTCACCTACTATCATTTCAGTTCGGTCAATGGTTAAATATCCCGATTGTAGGAGTATAGGCGCAGGAGTCATATTGCTGATATCAAACGCATCAAGGAACAATTCTGAAACAGGCTTCCGAACATCAAAAACATCAAAATCGTTCCGTTTCAGTATCTTCATCAAAAATGATGGACTACCTGTAGAGAACCAATAATTTCTAAAAACCCCTTTCTCGTTAATAAAGGAACCTATAGATACTGGATTGTAAACCGTTTTGGCATCTGCATTAAAGAGAAATCCATTATACCATTCTCTTATTTTCTCGCGAAACACTATCGGGTCTTGTTGTTGTTGTACCGCTAAGTCATTAATTTGGTCTCCAAAATACAGATCCAATTCTTCCTGAGTGTAGCCATACATACAGGCGTAATCAGCAGATAAACTAATATCACGTAAGTTATTTAATGTAGAAAACACAGATACTTTCGAGAATTTAGTGACACCTGTCATAAAGACAAAGCGCAAGCATTCGTCAAAATTCTTTATATTGAGATAGAAGTCGCTCATCACTTGCCGTATTTGTACTGCGTGATCATAGTCAACACTTTCAGTCAAAGGCTTATCATATTCATCAATCAAGATGACTAAATTACTGCGGTTTTTGTCGGCAGTTTTTTCAATTAACTCCGCAAACAGAAAAGCGGAATTACTGGTATCCGATAAGGTAACACCAAGTTCTGATGCACTGCGGTGCACTATTCGGCATAAGCTTTGTTGTAATATATCAACGGATTCACAATTGGCTTTTGCTATATTAAAATGAATTACAGGAAAAGGTTGCCAATTGTAATCGGTATCGTAAATCTTTAAGCCCTTAAACAACTCTTTGTTTCCGTTAAATATATTTTTAAGAATGGATATGGACAATGACTTGCCGAACCGCCGTGGACGCGACATAAAGAAGATGCCTTTGAATTCGCTTACCAATTTGTAAAAGTAATCGGTTTTGTCGACATATACATAATTGCCTTTAATGGTGTCTTCAAAAGTATATGAACTAATGGTTATGGGTAAATATCTTTTCATATGATTGATTTACTGAATGATTGATTTACTGATTTGCTAAATTACTGAATTAACATGTCTGAAGGCGAAGCCACTAACCACTAACCATTAACCACTAATCACTGCTTAGCTCTTCTTTCCATCCCGAAATATTACGTTTCTTCTCCGAGAAACTGATCCCGATCAATTTAACTACCTTACCCGAAGCCTTATAAGGGCGTGCATATCCCTTTTCTTTAATTTGGGCAATGGCTTTAGTGGCAGATTGTTTTATTTTAAACTCGAAGATGTACACATGTGTAGCGTTAATAATCACAGCATCAATCCGCCCTGTATTGATATTGACTTCGTTTTCGATCTTAGCGCCCAATAAGCGAAGCATAGAAAAGAGAATTGTTTGATAATTCTTTTCGATATGGGCGATCCAACCATAGGGAATTGCA
>JAHDVE020002147.1:0-31623 GCA_022606495.2 Halesus radiatus
AGCAGGAATTTTAGTTTTTATTATTGAGTCAAAGGTCTTCGATTAAATTTGCTTGAAAAATTGGAAAATTAGTAAATTAACGAATGACCCCGATACGACATTAATTAATAAAGCAAGGAAAATTATTTATTCCGACTACTCGGTATGTTCACACCACTAAAACAGTCGAAATAGATTTTACATTAGATGGTTTGAAGAAGAAGCCGGGGACGCCCGAGGAAGACATAGCAAGATCAAGTTAATCAAATACTTGAGTCGGGCCATGTCAGAAGTCGGAATAATAGAAAAGAATGTATGAGACGATGTATGAATGTGAATGAAGCTAGAAGTGTATGCCAAGATCGAGTTGTTCTCTCACTTGTATAAAGAAACTCCAACGACTCGTAGGGCTTTGAAGCACAGAATGGACGGTTACCTCGAGACGGTCTTCGCATGGGGTAAGAATAACCTCGTTGAATTTAATGTTTCAAAGACCCAATCAGGTCTGATTACATCCAGAAGGGATCGAAATAACAATCCAGTCTCCTTTAAAGGAAGCAATCTTCCCAACAAGCCCTCCACTGATATGCTTGGTGTAACTTTAAGTGACCAGCTCAGGTAGTAATGTTAGACTCTCAGAAACTGGGCGAACTCTACAGAACCCGCAGATACTGCAGATAGTACACAACTGCTGACCCTGTACAAATCGCAAGTGCACCCCACTGTTGAATTTGGCAGCGACCTCTGGTCGGGAGCCATAAAATATCTGAGAACAACCCTCGACTCTGTGCGCAAAAGGGCGGTCCGTTTGATAGATTCGCCTATCTTAACAAACGGACTGCAATCTTTAGAGCACAGACGTCAGGTGGGAATGATGTCCATGATCTATCTTTGATTTAATGGAAGATCCTCTGAGGAACTAGCGTCATTGATCCCTTTGGCACCGATACTTGGTCAGGAAGGCGCCAAGTAGCAACATTTAAAAACTAAAAATAACGGAACTTAATAATAACATTATTAAATTTGATTTACACTAAATAAAAAAATTATGTGATTTACACTAAATTTAAAAATTAAATTATTATGTTATTTGTGGTGATGATACCTAGGTAGGCACTGCAGCTTTATGGCGGTGGTCTCTTGTGGCGGCATAATAATAATACATGTGTAGCGCCCATAATGCCTGAAAGAGGTCTGGCGGCGGACCACGAATGCTAAAAAGCTTTCAACGTCATCGGAATTCCCAACGGCTTTGTTCCAGAGGCATCTCACCCTAAAATAAATATTATTTATTAATTATTACAAAGCAAATATTTCGGAATTTCATATTTCTCCCTTCGAACTCGAAATGATCATCAAATTTCATTTAAGTATTATATTGATTACACTTGAAGCTTGCCTCACTTTCATTGAATCAGCCTACACTTTTATTAATTGTTTTTTGTGTTTAATTCGTAGACCTACATTAACTTTTTAAAAAAATTACTCTAAATCAAATTTAATAATGTTGTTTTTAAGTTCAGCAATTATTTTAAGTTTCTATTGTGGCAGCTGTTTCGGCATTTAAGACCATTTTGAAACTTCGGTTAATCCACATTGTGACGACTTATTTATATGATTTTGTTTACTCCCACCCAATTCTAATTTGGACGGGTTTTTAAAAATAATGATTTATTGTTGGTAAAACCGATTTAATTTCTATTCTGTAAGGTTTTTATATTTATAATGTGTTTCCCCGTATTTAAATGATAATGTTTTCTTAATTGATTTATTTAAATGTGTTACGTTGTTTTGATAATGTGAACATACTGAGAAGTGGTGAATAAATAATTTTCCTTACTTTATTAAGTAATGTTATGTTACGATCATTCGTTCGTTTATTAATTTCCAATTGTTAAGGTAATTTAAGGGTTTAGGCTTGTTGTTGTCAAGCAGGATGTGATTATTCACTAAGAGATATTCAGAGAATATTGAAAAAGTGCTTTTATTATTACAACATCGTATATGTTCTTTGAATCCAGTTGAGAAAGCCCTTCCCGTCTACCCTATATAGGTAGCGTTGCAGCCGGCGTGGTCACATTTTAATTCATATATGCCACTATGATTAAGTTAAAGATTTTTACTTTTAGAATTTTTTTGGCTTGTTCCTATATTATTATTGGTACTAAAAGCTATATTTAAACAACACTTTTTAATTTCTTTTGCAATTTTTACAGTTTTTTTTTTAATTAAATTAATATTATTTTTATATTTCTAACCTTTTAATAAAATTTTCAATGTTATTTGCCTCATAGCCGTTATAACAAATTTAATACAAGTTTTTTTTTTGTTTCTGGTAACTTATAAGATAGATTCACAGTGGGAGATACTTAGTGTGGGAGTATATAGAATTGTTAATTATCACAATTATTTTTAAAGTAAATCAGTTTTTCCGCTAATGAATCATTTTAAACATCGTCCTAATTAAAGTCGAGAGGAGATTAAATAAAATCATCTAAGTAAGTCGTCTCAATATGACCTAATCAAAGTTTTAAAATTGTTTTGAACACCGAAACAGCTGTAACAATAATAACAAACTGAAATTCTTGCAGATGTTAAAAATACTTAAATTAATCAAAATTAATTTTAGTAATTAAATTGATTTCTACCAGGTAAACACAATAACTGGAATTTAAGTATATTTTTTAATTTTTTTTATTAATATTCACATTTAAGCATAAATACAAGTTTTTTTTTAAAGTTCGTTATCTTTGTTAAATTAATTCTCAACGTTTGAATTTTTTAAACGTCGTTAAAACGGGGAGAATCCTGGCGGAGATGCGCGTAATGTCATCTGTACTGAATGGTACCCGTCAGAAGGACAATTTGTATGGAGATTTATTTCTCTTCAATAAGGGATTCTAGTATTTTTTTCTATTATTATTAAACGTCTCACTTAGTGAACTTTTTTTTTATAACATCAATTTTTTTTAGGAAAATTGATTTTTGACGTTTGAATTTTTGTATCTACCGCCAAAAACAGAGGAGCCATACGGAATGGCTGCCAGCTGTCAACGCAATCTTGATACGCTTACATCATCATAAGAGCAGAATGATTAGATGGTTTGGGCATGTAGAGCAAATGAACAAAGAAAGGAGTGTAAGGAGAATATATCTATTGTTATTTACTTATTACTATTTACTGATTATTATTTACCTATTAACATTTTCTCACTACCTCTTCTTAAGAAACAAAAGTATACTATGATTGTGGCTAATTGGAACGCGGATGCTTTATGATAGTTATTTGGGTTACAATGAAATTACTGTTATTTTAATCTATAAATGTACGGCCCAACTTAAAGATTTACTGTAGATTTTATAGTTGTTTATAGTCTGAATTATAATACATTGTTCCACTAAATTTGTAAAGTCGTTCATCTCAGCACAGGACTGTCCTAGTGAGATGAGCGGCTAATGTTATGTACAGCCGCTCATCTCAACACAGGACTGTCCTAGTGAGATGAGCGGCTAATGTTATGTAAAGCCGCTCATCTCAACACAGGACTGTCTTAGTGAGATGAGCGGCTAATGTTATGTAACGCCGCTCATCTCAACACAGGACTGTCCTAGCGAGATGAGTGGCTAATGTTATGTAAAGCCGTTCATCTCAACACAAGACTGTCCTAGTGAGATGAGCGGCTAATGTTATGTAAAGCCGCTCATCTCAACACAGGACTGTCCTAGTGAGATGAGTGGCTAATGTTATGTAAATCCGTTCATCTGAACACAGGACTGTCCAAGCGAGATGAGTGGCTAATGTTATGTAAAGCCGTTCATCTGAACACAGGACTGTCCTAGCGAGATGAGTGGCTAATGTTATGTAAAGCCGTTCATCTGAACACAGGACTGTCCTAGCGAGATGAGTGGCTAATGTTATGTAAAGCCGTTCATCTGAACACAGGACTGTCCTAGCGAGATGAGTGGCTAATGTTATGTAAAGCCGTTCATCTGAACACAGAACTGTCCTAGCGAGATGAGTAGCTAATGTTATATAAAGCCGTTCATCTCAACACAAGACTGTCCTAGTGAGATGAGTGGCTAATGTTATGTAAAGCAACTCATCTCAACACAGGACTGTCCTAGTGAGATGAGTGGCTAATGTTATGTAAAGCCGTTCATCTCAACACAAGACTGTCCTAGTGAGATGAGTGGCTAATGTTATGTAAAGCCGCTCATCTCAACACAAGACTGTCCTAGTGAGATGAGTGGCTAATGTTATTGTTTTTTAAATTTAAGAATAAATAAATAAATAATCTGACGGGAAAGTGAGTTAAAAGGGTAAATATCCATAAGGTTGATATCTGAAGGGTAGTTTTTCACCAGTACAATACTGAATTTACTAGATTCAGTATATTTATTCCCAGAATAAACATTCTTCAGAAGTATTTTCAGCGTTGCCACCCTTGGAATACCAAACCATTTCCCGCCACCCTCTCGGTTCCGGCTATATATTTATATTCCAAATGAAAACAAATACACCATAAAGCTCATCCCCTTCCTCCCACAAGCCCGAAGCGGGCGGTTGGCGATTTATACCGCTGGCTATTGACTGTCAATTTTTAATTAAAATTTAATCCTTTGACGTGAACGTGAGAATTATTCAATTCAATAAAAAATATAATTTTTTCACTGACTTTGTATCCAAAATCCTCACGCTGTCCTTATGTGATTGAAAAAATCAAATATTCAAATTTGTGTTTGCGTTTCCCAAAAAGCAGTAGAGCGTTATCAATTATAAAAATATCCCCCCCCTGGAATCCCGCCAGACCTCGGGTTCGAGGATCGAAGCTTATTGGAGTAAGATCGCTGAGGTGCAATAATAGTCAAAAATGTAGGTATGGTATAGAGATCTCTCGGATTTAATTTGGAAATACAATAGATGGCAGTGATGCTAAGTGTGTGTCAGGATTAAAGACTATTGAAAAGTGGCTAGATCAAAACCTTTTAATTTTAAACACGCAAAAAACAAAATATATTACAATTATTTTTATAAACAATAATTATTAGCCTGAAAACACTCATTAAAATTGAAAAAACCTTCCGAGCAAAGATCAAGGTCGAGACAAATTATGTCTTCATTTTATTGGTGAAAAATGTTTGACTTGTCAAATATTTATTAATTGATAAACTAAAGTTTTTAAGACAAGATTTTTGTGCATAGCGCAAAGGGTAACAATTATTTTTATAAACAATAATTATTAACCTGAAAACACTCATCCAAATTGAAAAAACCTTCCTAACAAAGATAAATTTCGCCGGCAGGACTAGAACCCACACCAATAAAATGAAGACATAATTTGTCTCGACGCCACCTAGTGAGGGATTTAGCCGTTACAAGCCTTCCCCATACAAATAAAGTTGGTTGTTTACAGGTGAAATATAATAAAAAACCGTAATTATTGAATGAAACACTAGTATATATTGATTAACTTGGCGGGTTTGCGATAAGCCGACGTAGCTCAATGGTAGAGCATCTGACCGAATATTAGAAGGGTGTGGGTTCGAGTCCTGCCGGCGACATTTATCTTTGCTCGGAAGGTTTTTTCAATTTGGATGAGTGTTTTCAGGCTAATAATTATTGTTTATAAAAATAATTTTTACCCTTTGCGCTATGCACAAAAATCTTGTCGTAAAAAAAAACTTTAGTTTATCAATTAATAAAATAGTTTAGTATTTCCTCTGTAGGTCAACCATCTGTGGACAGATCTTTAACAATGTATGTTTTATATGGTACACGAGTGCTATTATGAATTTTTGGAAAGAGTAGACAATATCAAATATCCTGACTTAATTATTGATAAATATTTATAATGGAAAGATTATTATACTGTATTAACAAATAAAGTAAGAAAACTTGCCTATATCTTCAACACTCTAAGAAATATGTTGGACAAAGTTACACTAAAATCTGTATGATCTTGTTTAATCTCTCCTTTCACATAATGTTGTATGTTGGGGTTCATGTTACAGGACTACCCTAGAGCCCTTAAAAGTTGTTAAAAAATAAAATAAAATAATCTACTAGAATTTTTTTTATATTCCTCACACTTATAATACAGTGAAAGTAAAATTATGACAGTAAGGCAATTGTACGTAATACAGGCTCTCTGTAAATTTGTTTAACAATATTAATACTGCTCTCTGCAATATTGATAAGGTCACAAAAAGTGCATAATACTAGAATGGGTTCTTCTCTAATGTATAAGCCGGCAAGTAACAGAACATCATTTGGACAAAGGAGTTTTTCTTGTAAAGCTCCTTTGTTATACAATAGGCTTAGTGACAACATTAAAACAACGTTTAACTAAAATTGTAAAGCGGCTCATCTCAACACAGGACTGTCCTAGTGAGATGAGTGGCTAATGTTTTAATTTTTGGTTTTTTATTTTTTTTAAATAAATATCCAAAAAAAAAAAAATCAACATATCATGAAGTGACTAGACGTTCTTGAGCAATTTCGTCCTTGGATAACTTTTTACTTTTTTTTTTTTTTAGTACTTTTCGAGGGATGAATACTGTGATGCTCGCGACTGTAATATGCACCGCCCATAATTCAATTCAATTAAATTCAATTAAATTCAATTAAATTCAATTAAATTCAATTAAATTCAATTAAATTCAATTAAATTCAATTAAATTCAATTAAATTCAATTAAATTCAATTAAATTCAATTAAATTCAATTAAATTCAATTAAATTCAATAAAATTCAATTAAATTCAATTAAATTCAATTAAATTCAATTAAATTCAATTCAATTCAATTCAATTCAATTCAATTCAATTCAATTCAATTCAATTCAATTCAATTCAATTCAATTCAATTCAATTCAATTCAATTCAATTCTATTCAATTCTATTCAATTCAATTCAATTCAATTCAATTCAATTCAATTCAATTCAATTCAATTCAATTCAATTCAATTCAATACAATGAATTGAAATCAATTCAATTCAATTCAATTCAATTCAATTCAATTCAATTCAATTCAATTCAATTCAATTCAACTCAATTCAATTCAATTCAATTCAATTCAATTCAATTCAATTCAATTCAATTCAATTCAATTCAATTCAATTCAATTCAATTCAATTCCATTCAATTCAATTCAATTCAATTCAATTCAATTCAATTCAATTCAATTCAATTCAATTCAATTAAATTCAATTCAATTCAATTCAATTCAATTCAATTCAATTCAATTTAATTCAATTCAATTCAATTCGATTCAATTCGATTCGATTCGATTCAATTCAATTCAATTCAATTCAAATCACATCAATTCAAATCAAATCAATTCAATTCAATTCTTTATTATTTTTTTAAAAATTACAAAATGTACATTTTAAGGCATTATTAAAGATGATACAGTTTGTACAATATCCAAAATAGTTACTAATAAAAAATAACGAAAATTAAAAAAGTAATCAATTTTTAACTGCCGCCGACGAAATAATAATTATTCACAAAAGGGGAGAAATGCTAATAAAACAAGATCGATGCAGGAACTGCCGGAAGAAAATTTGGTTAGTGATTATTATTGCCATATTATTATTAATTGCCAAAAGGTCGATTGTGAATTTGTCCAAACGTATTTAATGATATCCCAGATAATCGGCTATTAACATGCACGCTTATTCAATTTATAGAATAGCCCCCATGACTTTTTATACTTTTCCTATCAACCTTTCAGTCTCCTTATACTATTCGTTATTCTTAATAATTGTCTACGTATACTTTCACAATTTCTCCATTTACTGTAATGTTTTCTGCATCTGTAATCTCTGTAAAATATTAAAGTATAACTGTTTTACGGAGAATAGAAAAAAAAATTTGCTTAAAACATTTATCCAAGTTATTCGCTACTATGCGTGCGTCATAATAAAGCGGAAAGTAGGCAATCAACCGACTCCATAATATCGATTACTTAAATATTATTGTGGCTAATGGGTTCTTTTATAATTTTGTGATTATTTTTTATAATTTACGTCGTGGTCGCGTCTGCGCGTAAGAGAAGCTTTGCAAATTATGGAGATCGGCAAATTATTGTCGACTACTTTTTTATAATTAACGTCACGTTCATGAACGAGTGTTTGCGTCTCATGAAAGAAGCAATAATACACGTCGTCACCTTTGCAAGTTATGGAAACCGGAAGGGAGCGGGGAAGGCTGGCGCGGGCGTAGAGCGTAGGACTCACGCACACATCAAATTATCCTTGTGTATACACACTTCACTCTGAAATTTACCGTCACGGCTTTACGGGGAGCTAGGTATTAAACAGCTGCGGCTCGGCAAGCCCTTGCTGTGAACATTGAATTAAAAGCGTATTCATACAAACCTTATATTTTGCTTCCCCCTTATCCGTTAGGTCAAGTTGTGCCGTTGCCATGCAAATTACAAAAACACCCAATCGATTTTTACGACAAAAAATTGAATTATTATTTCCGTTAAAAATAACAGCCCATCGGATTCCGACGAAATATAAGTAAAGGGATTATTATTAAGTGAATACGCCATTAAAGTGTAGGCGATTTCCAGCGGCATCCATTCAACTGGATAAAACTTTAATGGAAATCAATAAACGAAATGTTTAAATTGACGTCATACTTATTGGATGGCATAAAAACATTGAAAAACATAAATACCTAGGTTTGTTTGGGGCGCCATGGCGAATATCTCTTATATTTTTGATAATATTCGGATACATAAAATGAAAACCGCTATTGTTGAATTTGCTTAAGAAATAAGTCAGCCTTGAGGTAAGAATAACCTCGTCGAATTTAATGTTTCAATCATGTCTGATTATGTCCGAAAGGGATCGAAATGACAAACTAGTCTCCTTTAATGGAAGCAATCTTCCCAACAAGCCCTCCATTGATATGCTTGGTGTAACCCTAAGTCACCAGCTCAGGAATGGGGGCTCCATCGAAGCCAGCATCGAGTTCTCCTCTCAGAAGTTGGGAAAGATACTTTAATAATACACAACTGCTCACCCTGTACAAATTACCTCTGGTTAAAAGTCCCAATATACTCGTATATCTGAAAAAACCCTCGACTCTCTTTAGAAACGGGCGGTCCGTTTGATAGATCCGCCTATCTTAACAAACGGATTGAAATCTTTCAACTACAGACGTCATTTGGGAATGCTGTCCTTGTTCTATCGGTATTTCAATGGAAGATGCTCTGAGGAACTAGCCTCATTGATCCGTTTGGCACCGGTAAACGGTTGACATTTGCCACACGAGAACGTGTCGCTTTTATGAGCTCGGCTGTAGAATGATTTGCCGACCTCTGTGTTTTTTTAACATCGGTCTCTTCAAGAACCAGGTTCACTCCTTCCTACCCTATAAAAGACTCTCCATACAGCATCCTTAAAGACGACATAAGCCTTGAAGAAAATTATTTCCCTCAGGACCTCCTGTGTGGAGTTACTGTAAAAAAAGGAAAAAAGTTTGGGTTCTCCTAGTGAGGCGTACATGATATATATTTATATATTAATAATTTACAGAAAGCAGATATTAAATGTCGCTTATATTTGCAATATTTTTTTGTAAATAAACACAATTGAGTAAATAAATAAATATCATGTATTTTATTTATAAATAAACAAAATAAAAAAATAATAGATCTTACTAAATATACCGTTATTTTATCAAGTTCTTTTAATAATTACTCATTATTTGTTCCTTACATTGGTATCACACAATTTTTACACTTTTTATAAAATGTATAAAATCAATTTTTGGAAAATTAACATCAAATCCATGATTTACATATACGAGTATATAACAATAAAAAAACAATAAATCATACCAATTACAAATATTCCTCTGCTGATGATAAATACTATAAGTAAAGTGTGAAAATTATACAGTTACACATCAATTAGCTTAAGCTATGCCAGTCGGGGGAGGGGAGGGTGGAGGGGAACATAGGAGTGGGATAAAGATAAAAAGGACTAGAGTAGATGGAAAGGTGGTTTAAGTTATCTAGTTTTGAGAGCGGTCGTGTTATGGATTTTAATTTAATATCACGTATAGTTGAGTTAAAAATGTCAATGTGGTAATAGTTTATATTAAACGAGTATGTAGATTTGTAGATAAAAGAGTTTTGTTTGGAATTGGTTTTACAATGAGGGATATAAAAATGAAGTGGCTGTCTACTGTTGCGATTTGGGATATTAAATAAAAGACGTTTGAGAAGATGAGGGCTATCAACTAAGTTGCGTGCATTTTTAAATAACATTACGGAATTCGCTATATTTCTTCGGCAAATTAATGTCAGTAAATTTTAAAAAAATGTGCGGAGTTTTCATCTCATATTAGAGATCTAAAAGAGCGGAAGTTTAGGTACCATAAAAATTAATTTTGGACTCTTTGAATTCTGTTTATTTTTTATATATAGTGCATAGTCTGGGTTCCACAGATGAGAGGTGCTTATTCTAAAATAGTGCGAACATGTGAGAAGTAAAGTGTTTTGATAACGAAACCAGCAAAGATGAGCTTTAGTTACTATATGGTCGATATGTTTATTGAAATTCAATTATCAAATGTATATGCAAGACCCATCAACCAACAACATACAATTTGTACCTAGACTGGCAGGGTCGTTCTTTACGTCCACTTTCCAACCGTCCACTAACCCCTGACCTCCTTTTCAATAATTTCTACCTTTCTTCCGCCGTGCAACATTCCCTGATTAGGGGCCATTGTCCTACTTGCTCCGGGCATTATGACTTAGGTATTCACATAACTTGACCTGGCTATCTGAATATAAGATAAGATAAGCATCCTACGGTAATATAAATAATAGACCTATTACAAAATAGGCCATCTGAGAGATAAGGAAAGCTAAGAACACGAATAGTAGACTCAGCAATAATCAATCAATTTAAATAAAAGCCACATACTTAAAATATTTCCAATTAATAAAATTCATTCCCTTCTCATTCCGGTACCTGCTATTCCATCTTCAGAATCGTTTATAAAAACCTGTAATAATAATAATAACAAACCATTTACATAGCGCACTTTCGTGTTATTTCACTTCAAGTGCGCAACACTATAAATAAACTTAAAAAATGATTAAATATCTCCCTTCAGTGGTGTTCGTACAGTGGTACTTTTACATTCTATTTATACATTCTTAACATATTACGTACATTCTTGCTTATTCTTAATACTACTCCTACAGTACTCCTTAGGTGTATATTCATCTAATAAAATTACAAAATATTATACATGGCTATACAAAAATAACACATTCACAATAATACGGCAAAAATAGTAAAATTTTAAGACAGGAGTCAAGTTATGTTCAGCAATAACTGACTTGACATAAAAAAATTAAAAAATAGATATACGGAGGAAACCGAAACCAAACTACCAGAGGCCTGGGGAAATAACTTTTTACAATAAATTGAAGAGAAATTAAAATTTATAGACAATAGGATTTTTTAAATAATTTTGTTTGTAAAGCCCGTAGTCAATTTCTGGATATTAGTAAGAGCTGGGGGAAGTTTATTCCAAATGAGAGGGCCATTTACACGAAAAGAGCGATCATAGTAGACGGCTCGATTTGACCTTGAAAGTTCAATTAGACGATTAGTGGCATCTAGATCTGCTGATCTCAGAGTATGCTGTCTATCACTTAAGTCCTGTCGGATGCATAGTTCAGATATATAGGCTGGCGCCATTCCCTGCAATGCTTTGAAGGTCAGTAATCTGATCTTAAACTCTATTCCTTCAGGACATCGAAGCCAATGAAGCTGATCCCTTAGAAGTGGGGTTATATGACAATTTTTACATTCACCAAATATCATTCTTTCAACGAAGGAATTTATGGGCGATTTTGTTCCATCAGAGGGAAGACATTTCCTGATTTATTTTATCTGCCTAAGATGGAAAAAGCCAGAACTTACAGATTTTGAAATATGCGATTCAAGAGAAAGGCTATTGTCCATAGTGAAACCTAAGAATTTTATTTCTGTAGAAGGGATTATATCTGTATCCTGAATACGTATTAAACTGGAATCTAGGAGGCCTTGCCTTCCAGGGGAAGCTATCCAAATAAATTCTGTCTTTGCTGGATTAAGTTTGATTTTATTGACAGACATCCATCTTGAAACCGTATTAATGAAGCTTACTACCTCATTTTTTAGGACGTCCTTTTCATCCGGGGAACAAAATTTAAAGATCAGACGATCATCTGCATAGCCTTGTGATTCAAAGCCAGCTGAGTGTATGAGGTATTCAAGACGATTAGTCTAGAGAATGTTGAGAATAGGACCTAGGACAGACCCCCGGGGAACTCCAAATTCAATAGGAGTTTCAATTGATGTGCATTTATTGTTACTGAGGCTACTCGTCCAGACAGGTACGATGTCATCCATTGAAGTACATCACCTCGAACGCCAAATTCGGTATCAAGCATATTTAATAGAATAGTATGATCTACCGTGTCAAAAGCCGCACTCATATCAAGAACATATACTAAAGCCAACTTACCTGCTTCCGTCCCGATGATCAAGTCTGAAATTATTCGCAATAGAACAGTTTCCATTGAATGAAACTGTCTATAAGCAGATTGATTTTTGGCAAACAGACCAGCGGAGTTCAAGTACCCTACCAATTGTTTGGCAACAATTTTCTCAAGCAATTTTGATAGAAATTGTAAGTTGGATATAGGCCTGTATTATCTGTATTGTCAGTATCGAGATTTTATTTCTTTAGAATCGGAGTAATATTATAACACATGTGTTGATAGTTTAGTGGTATACTGCCATGAAAAAGCTATGTTTGTAGCGAAACCGGGTCGGCAAGAAGTATATAGTTATAATATGATACAAGTGCATGACATGAAAAAATGAATCAACGTGTTTTTATATTTCGGATGAAGTAAAAATGTATGAAATTACTTAATACATAATGTAGTGCATGATGCAGAAAAAGAAAAAAGAGAAACGAGTTTTTGAATTGTGGATAATTAAAAAAAATGAATTATACAATAGCTCCTATGATGCTTTTATAATCGTTGCAACAGAAAAATATGTTTCTGGTATCTTTTAAACATTGGTAAAGCGCTCTTGAGGTGATTTTTCACAAAACCGGCGCTATACAAATCATGCAATTATTATTATTATTATTATTAAACTTATATTAAATAAATCTATAGGAGAGGTGAATTCGTATCCAAGTGTATGTAGACGAGAAATGGATGCATGTCCCAGATAGTTAGTCCCGGAATTATTGTTACAGAATAACATATTTTGCCGAGTTTGTCGATGAGGTACTTTGAAGTTGATTTGTTGCAGGAATTCAGAACAGTCTAATACGGAATAAATAATTTTAAATAAAAAAGTTGAGTTGTTATTTTTCTTCTCTTTTCTATGGTATAATGTATTTTGAGTGTATAGTTTATGTGTTGTATTGGTATGTGTAGTTTGAAGTTAATAAAACGTAAAAATTTGCGCTGCACGCGTCCAATATGTTTTATATGAATGACATAGTATGGGAAGCACACTATTAAATTGTATTGTAATATGCTGCGCACTAACGACAAATATACGATTTTTATTTAATATGCGACTAATGAATTTAATGCTATTTTTCAAAAAGAGACAAGACGTATTTTAAAATTATATCAGTGATTATAAGTTGAACTAAAATCTTGTTTTCGACTGCTTTCAAGAAATTTATGTCCATCGCTCTGACCAATTAAAAACGCTAAAGAAATTTAAAAGTTTTAGTTCATCCGGAGAATTTTCAAAGCGTCACGTTAAAATTTCTCCGTATTCCAAAGTCCTACAAATTTGATTCCTAATGTTAAATAAAGTGTTTAAAAAAACTCAATCTATACTAAGAACATCAGGTTTTCTTATTATTAAAAACTCATTTGTCTAATTTTTCAACAACAATCAACATGTTTCACAAAGCGTTAGTTTTTTATTACTGTCTTCAATAAATAACATAGTTTTATAAATAAAACAATAACTTTGTTTACATCACTTATATTTTTTAATATATATATATACTTGAATTTTATTTTTTTTATAACTTATCGAAGTTTGTAAACCTCATTGTAGTATTTAATCATTGAAGAAGATAATATTAACACATCCCAAATGAACCATGAATCCTAAAAATCAACAGAAAAATAAAAAAACTTCACTCGCATCTGGGACTCGAACCCAGGACCTCTACCTATCCGGGGTAACCGCTTAACCAACTTAGCTAATGAGACCAGTTCAATTTACACCATCTTCATTCTACACCGATATCATACTTCAAGTTCAAGACATGTTAATATTATCCTCTATTTTTAAAATCCCATATTATTGGCTGCTATCTTTATGATGATTGCAAAGTTTCTACCCGAACTTTTTTTAAGAATTGGGTTCGAGTTCCAGATGCGACTGAAATCTTTTTATTTTTGGACTGAAGGTGAAAGACTGCTTCTAGTCAAAGACTGACTGTATTCTTATCCTACTTGATATTGACTCATTTAATGAATGGTGGAAAACTAACCGCCTAGAACATAGGTCCACAACGTGGGTGATAACGCCCCCAGAGAAAATTAGTGGGTGTTGAGATGGCACAGTGAGAGCGTGGGCAGGTAAAAAAAAATATGGTCTAAAAAAGTTTAAAAAAAAACAAGCAAATCACCTACTAATAAAGTCAAGTAAACTTTAATATTGGTTAATTTTTGTTATTTTATGTATTAGAATAATTTGTATCACGTGTGCAAAATTTCACATATTTCGGTAGTTCGGGAAGTGGATGAAATTAGAACTGAAAGATTCCATTACATTCAGATCTAAATTAAATTGGATGATATGAAAATAAATATTTTTATTTTTATAAACAATAATTATTAGCCTGAAACACTCATCCAAATTGAAAAAAAACCTTCCGAGAAAAGATAAATGTCGCCGACAGGACTCGAACCTGCACCCTTCTGAATGCCGGTCCTTTGCGCTATGCACAAAAATCTTGTATTAAAAACTTTAGTTTATCAATTAATAAATATTTTTATTTGAATTATAAAATTTTACAATTTTCGATTTCACGTCAAATATCTCATATATAAATACCGGTAAAGTTAATAAAAAAGAGGATAATGTTTGTAGCAATTAAGTCAAAACATGTTTTTGTTAAATAACGCGATTATTGTGATCCTGCAAGAATGGACAATATTATCTGTGCTTTTTCTAACTTGCTCAGTATCTTTGGGGCATTCCGGAGTTCGCGAGTGAGCATACATGCTTCGAAAAGATAGAGCTCAGCAGCTCCCAAACCGCACTGTCCTCCCGCGTCGCCCTTGTCCCCGCGCGGCGTCCACGCTTTGTTTCCGCGCCGGGTGTTATAAACGAGTCACTGCATGTTTATCTTATTCCTCTCGAAGCGTGTTATATGTCTCCAACATATATAAAGGAAGTGATTGTCCATTTTATTTTCATTAACAGTATCGTCCGCAATTGATAACAGGGTTTTAAGAGCTGATCTTTTACTCACGTATCTGTAAAGTAAAAACCATGTCGGAAACAAAAAATAAGAGACGGCAGTATAGTGTAGATTATATTAAATACGGATTTATTGAAAATCCTACAAATAAATCACCGCGAATGTGCCTTATTCATCAAAAAACATTTACAAATAAACCAATGAAGCCTTCTAGGCTTCAATATCACTTTAAAAAAATATACCTGGATAAGAAAGAGAAAGATGTGACCTATTTTTAAAACATTAAAAAGAAGTGCGAAATTATATCAAAACTTTTTTCATCAGCTTCTAAGCATGACGATGAAGGACTTCGAGCTTTGTACAAAAGCTCATTGTTGATATCTACATTACATTAGTACTTAAATAAATAAATAAATAAATCCCGACACTCCCCTGAAGAGTCGTGGCGAACTCAGTGGTAGACCTCTAATGTGAAAAACAAGCACCTAGTTGTAGACCCTACTATTAAATTTCCAGTGTTCTCTATCCCCGGGAAGACGTGGACCTTATTAAACCGTATCCGGTGCAGTCACAGCCGTTGTGCGTTTACGATACATAAATAGGGCCTAAAGGATTTCGAACTTTGTAAATGTGGACATATTCACACATCAGAACACATCAAATATCCCTTTCATCACCCGATGATGTTGACTGGTTGAATAACCTCAGCATTCCACTTTGACCTCCACCAACTCTCCTCCACTATATGAAGAAGAATAAGAATTTATATTGAACTAACAAGAGAAAAAAACAAACCAAAAAAACAAGGGCGAAGAGGAAGATATGATGGGGATACGAGATGCTCTCGATACATTTTATACTCGTGCATCAATTTGTAGTCGTATGCATTACTTCATACAGATATTTCGAAGGGGTATTGCGAAGAATTTCTATGTCATTAAATTGTGTGTTATATTGTGCACAAATACGGGGAATTGCAGAATTTATCCAAAGATTGGTCCTCCATACTGGAAAATAAAAAAAAAATCGAATTGTCGGGTTGGTCTTGACGCTATGTGAATTTCTATAAAATTGATGGGCTCTGGCGAGTGAAGACCATTATTCATAATATTGAACAATAAGATTTGATCAAATATTAAACTTCATGCTTGAACTGTGATGAAGTTGTGAAATTTTAAGGATTTGGTATTATTTAAAAGAGCTACTTAATTTATTTTGTATTTTATATGCTTAAAGAAAATTATTTTATACGTTGAATGCTTTCGATATAATGGTGTCCATATCGATGTGCAATATTCTAAGTGAGGACGGATATATGCGGTGTAAATGGACACCTTTCTTTCCACAACATAAAGAACAGGGTCTTTATGTTGTGGAAAGGTTTTGATACGCGAATTATAAATCCCAGCATTTCATTGGCTTTGTTGGTATTTCTCAATTAGTTTGTTTGATACCATTTAGAATCACATCCAGCATTACCAAAAATTCTCGGATAGATTATACTTCAGTGACATTTGTATCAATTTATTTAAATACTACACAAAAGCCCCAACTGCTCGGAGCCAGAGAGACTATGACATCCCAAATTTGATGCACGTTATAATAATAGTAATTTGAAAATTTGTTTAAAAATCGCTCTATCTAATTATGTACAAACAGTTACAGAAAAAAATACTTATCTGGCAGGTCGCTCCATTAAGCACAGTTTTATTAGAAAACTTAAGCTCAGAGAATATAGGATTTTTACATTTGCAATTTTATCCTCCTTTTCTATTGCTACATTTATTAGAAGATTGGTGGCACAAGAAGAGTTGGTAATTATTTGAAATATTTATAATTTTTGTTGAGTTGGAGAATACTGGTTTTTAATAGACGTTTACATTTTTTTTCGCATTTAGTTATTTTCAGTGCTGCGGCTGTGGACACATTTGCGCATCGGTGAGTGAAAAAAAAACTTATTCCATAAGTGACTTTAGGTAAGCACTAACCGGCTGGCCTAGCTGAGCAATTTACGTGTGTCTTTCTCCATTTATGGATCTGGTTGTATGAAAAGATGAGCTTTAAGTTTAGTTCTGAACTCTGTCGAGTATTTGATCATTCTTAAGTCATGCGGCAGTTCATTCCAGGATTTTGGTCCTGATATTCCTGCGTCACGATCACCGAACATAGTATCAGGTGTGCACTTTGGTTCCTTCAACCTCCCTATACCTGATGACACTGCTGACCTAAGGGCGGACTGCCGTGAATTGGTATTTACAGGAATACACAGATCCGATAAGTGAGGCTAAAAGAACTAGGGAGTAGAAAAAGATGGGGAAAGGATTGTTGAGAAGTACTTGATCGTTTAAATTTAGTCAAAAAAATGTAAACTGTAAAGTGGAATATTAGAATCTTTTTTGTTTTCTTGTTTATTTAATTTTTAAAGAGAAAAAATACAATGCAAAAAGTCCCGATAAACTACTTTTTTGTAATTTAAATAAAAAATGTTTTTGTTTTAAGCCACTTTATTTTTGTACATATTTATGCATTCGACCGGTTTCGGTTGGACTCAACCTAAAAGTAGTTTGTCAAACGGGAGCTTGTTATTTAAAACTTAAAATTTACAGACAAGGTTACAAAATATGTAAAATAAAAACATAAAAATATATATATATGTGTATATATAAAATTTAAAAAAATATAAACATATATTACAAGCTTAAAACGTAAATATTTATCTTGCTCTTAAATATTTCTACAAAAACATATTAAGGAAAAAAAACACAAACGAAAGCAATAAATCATAAATAAAATAATATTTATTAATTGATAAACTAAAGTTCTTTGTGCATAGCGTAAAGGGTAACAATTATTTTTATAAACAATAATTATTAGCCTGAAACACTCATCCAAATTGAAAAAAACCTTTCCGAGCAAAGATAAATGTCGCGATAATAAATGATAAATATTAATAATAAATTAAATAATTTTATTATTAATATTTATAATAAATAATATTCATTATAAATATTATTATTATATAATAAATATTATTTTATTCTATAATAATAATAATAAAATAATATTTCCTTATTTCTAATACAAATAGCTTCTTTCAGCTAGCCAAGTTTTCAATGTGTTTATTAATGGTTTAGTTTTAATACATTTTATTATTTCAGCGGGTAATATGTTTATACAACTAGGAATCATGTGATCTAAAGTTCTGTGTCCATATTTGTTTGTATACTTAGGAACCATTAATCCTTCATTAAAATTGAGAGGAGTATTGTAAGTGTGCTCTAGTCTATTTGCATTATATATAGGGTTATTAATATGCTGAAATATAATTTTATACCACAGAATTGATCTTACTGAAAGGATTTTGAGACTCTGATAAAAGTACAGTTGTATTACATAAACATCATCCTTGATCACAGGGTGTGTGACAAATTAGTGCAAATTATAAAATTAAATAAATTCACCGAAAATTATTAGCATTGGTAAATTTTGGTTTTTGAATTAATCATTGTACATAATATTAACAACTCTCAAAATGAAACGTGAAACCGAAAGGACACAGAAAAAAAGTAATGGCAGCAGCTGAGACTCAAACCCAGGATTTTATGATCTATTTTTTTTTTTTTTACATTAATATCGCACAAGAGTCTCAACTGCTCCCAACCATCTGGAGCCAGTGAGACTATAGCATCCCCAATTGAGGAACGTTGTGAGGCTGAAGGTATTGGGGAGGGGAAGGAGAACGGGAAGAAGAAGGTGGGGAAATACCTGGCTATTCAGATCTGGTCACCAAACACGGCTAAAGCCATTTCAAGCAACATTTAAATTCTGAACGGTGGTCTTTCACCAGGGCGATACTGAAAGTATGTTTCACTCTGGAACGTGCGCAAATATAGTATATATTATTTTTATATTAATTAATTGTGAAACAGCAAAAATTAATTAAATAAAATTTACTTCCGCAAGCCGGGATTTGAACCCGCGACCTTCGGATTCGTAGTTGAGAGCCTTACCCCTCGACCATGGAGGTCGTCTGGGACCTTATTTACTAAGCTACAGCTACCCCAATTCATTACATCATTTTTATCGGTATCGTACTTCGATTTCCAATAAATGTTTATATAATCTTCAAAGTCAAAGTCCCATATATTTTTGGCTGCTACCTTTTTATCATGACTACAAGATTCTACCTAAATTTATTTGTAATTTTTGGATGGTGTATCGGATATACCTATTCGATTTTTATTTATATGGGGACATCTGTTGACTTTTTTTATAAGTCTAGGATTAATATTCAAATTAATCAGGTAAAATATGTATTACACAATCTTCAAATAGCATATTCATTGATCACAGTACTAACTGTCGTATTAGAAAGGGTAGTGTAATAAAAACTATTCTTTTTTATTAGTTTATTAGGTCTTTAGTATTAAATAGCCATGATTCTACGCTTAGAGAAAGGGCCGTCAATCTCTTTGTGGGCGCATGTATGAGCTGAATTTACTTATTTGAAATTGAATCCAAAACGGACTGTCAATAAACCAAAAATTGTAATAAAAACCATGTAAACATTACCCCGGCCACTCGTGGCCATCTTGAAGTGTAGAACGCCGACAGGAGAAGAAAACAACTCGAATCGATAAATTAACATTAATAATAATAATAATCGGATGATTTTTATAGCGCCGTTTTTGTGAAAAATCACCTGAAGGGCGCTGTACAAATCTTACTTCTTATTCTTACATTATTCCTATATTACATCTATGACTTTTTTTTTTGGACAGGCTATCATTACACATTATTTATAGACCATATAAAGAGATGCGGTTAAATTATCTAAACTAAATACGGCTCAGTCTAAGTTTTCATACACGTTATATTGGAAAAAAAACGAAGCTAACTGTATTTATTCCTTACGATATATTGCAAGACGCTAAAACAAATGATAGGAGTTATGTGAAGTTGGGCGGCGGGTGAGGACGGGGACCGGGGGTTCTGATCCTTTCTTCCAATCTTCTTTGTCTTTGTTGGTGACGCCCCTGGACGGCGTGACGGAACGCTTGGTGTTGGTCTGCCCGTACGCTAGGTGGCGCTTCAGGATCTGGAAAGAGCACATCAGCGTGTCGTCTATTTCTCGCTCCAGCCGGTGGTATCCTTGTCGGGGTCGGACCACAGCAGGTCGCAGAGCAGCCTCGTGCAGCAACATTGGGATGCCAATGACACTTTTATTATCAGTTAGAATAATGATTTGACTCCGAACCAAGAACGGCGACCAAGGCGAGCGCTCTTTTTAACGCCATAACTCACAAGTCAAGTAAGTCAAGAAGTCACTTCTTCCAACCTCCTCCTCTTAATACCTCAAGTATAATAATAATAAAATCAAGTACTTGACAGTAAATGACAACGGAACTGGATGTAAAACTTATGTTGCTTATATTTAGGAAAAGTTATCGATTTTTTATAATATCTTGATTTATTTACACCACTGTTAACAATAAATATCTACCGAATGAATCTACATCCCAAAATACCCTCCCGATGAACAAGAATCCAAGTTATTGCTGCTGGCTAGTTTGTAGTAAAAAGAGGAAGAATGATGATTTCAATGACTTTGATAACTTAGATTCCGCTTGTATCTGTCGGAGAGGGGTTCAATATAATCAATACTAACACTGACATCTATATTTTTGATCTATTAGATATTATTCTGCTACCATAAAAACAAAACTAACTGGTAGAAGTTAACCTAAGTTTTAAACAACTTCCTCGTTACGAACTGCTTCATAACAGACCCCACGAATGAAGTCAATTAAATATTAATTCTTGATGTTTATTGATGTTACTATCATCGGACCTCCTGAATATAAATGAAAATTACTGGTTCATGAATGTTGGGTCGGGTAGACGTTCAAATTGGAACGATATTATTATTCAAGCTATGCAATGGGCCAAAGGTGACCGCATAACTTCCATGGAATACAATGTCGATTAAAATAAACCAAGGCATTCAAATCTGCGACCAGGATAAACCATTAAAAAGTTATGCTATATTTATTTAACGTTTTTATTTTTAGATATTTTTTGGTTGGTATTTTTTTAAAAAGAAAGACAAACGTTTCAGTTTTACCCGAACTAACTTACTAACCCTCACTCTCGCGGTCACGGCATATACCACTGCAAAATAGACTAGCGGCCGTTCTATCCAACCCTAACTAGCAACTGGTAAGCCTCATAACATTCCCCAATTGGAGATGCCATAGTCTCACTGGCTCCAGGTTGGGAGCAGTTGGGACTCTTGTGTGGTATTCACATAAAAAAAATTAGAAATGATGACTGGGGCCTAAAATTTAAAAGGTCTTATGTAAATTGGTGTAGATCAATTTTCATCTTATCCCAACTTTGTTATTTTTTTTTTAATTACAAACTATATAAATGAACATATGAAATTCATAATATAGTGCGAGTATAAAAGTGTTTACAGAATAATATTTTAAAATCCAAAATGATACATATATTTTTTGAGAATAAAAGTTCACCAACACCTTGAGAAGGTTCGTGCCTGGGCTAGGGCCAACCTGGTCAACTTCAACGTCTCAACAACACTGTGTCTGATCTCGGCAAAAAAGGTGGCCTATGACTGTCTGGTGCAATTCGATGGGAGCACCCTCCCTAATAAGGATTAGATTGAAATACTTGGGCTAAGTATTTCAGACCAGCTCAAGTACCGGGGCTCTATTGAAGCCCAATTAAATCTGGCTTTCAAGAAACCGGATGTCTGAACAGTGCTAGCAGATTCTTAAATAGTGACCAACTGCTAGTCCTATACAAATCACAAGTACCTCCAACAGTTAAATTTGGAACTCACAAATACTTGACAAACCCGCTTGATTCTGTGCAAAGGAGGGCGGTCCGTCTGATTGACAATCCGTCGTTAACAGACCGACTGCCATCTCTGATGCACAGTCCTGTTCTACAGATATTTCAATGGAGCCTGCTCGAATGTGCGTGAAACTCAACGGACAAGAGTAGAACATCCCTTCACAGTTGAAGTTGGCTTTTTGTGTAAATCGGCTAGTATGTGGAACCAGTATATATCTTTCCTCTTACATTTAATCAGCCCTCATTAACCCGCCTAATAACGTTGCCCAACCGAGTAGTGATATAGTTCTCCTGTATGTCCCCTGTACGTAAAGGGGGCATCTTGTGAGGTGTCACATAAAAATAAATAAAATTAATTTATATTTTTAATAACTATTTGATATGTGTGTGTTTTTCTTAGTCCTCCTCACTAGGGGGTCCTGTGCTGAGGCGGACTAGAGTTACTTACTTTGATGTTATCTAATTAGGTTCTTCCTCTTTGTCGTTTTTAAGGTTGTTTCATTGACCTCTTTCAGCCAGACTTTACTTCTTGACTTGTACTCGTTAAACTTTTCCATTCGTTTTATATCTAAGGGAGTTTTGTTGCAAAATATAATATGTAGTTTCTTTTGTCCGAAAACCCTTTCACAAAATTGGATATTTGTTATGTGACTTTGATTTGATATAGTGTGATGAATACGTGGTCTATTGGGGGGGTTCTGTATTTAATTTTTTTTTAATAATCTATGTTACCTCATGACTTTGGTAGGTCAAATTTTTTGAAAATTGAGTCTAGGCGAACTATTGTACGATATCGTATTTTTCCAGATCTGTGGAAAATTCAATGTTTAAAAGTCGTGCAGGCAGTAATTTAATTTACCGAAAACGCTGTAGTTATAATTCAATTCCGAATGCCCGACGTCAAAGGAATTTCCCTGGGGAATCTTGCGTGCCAGACGATATGAAACTAGTTCCTAACTGCATTTTGCTCCAAGCGTTTAAAACAAAGTCAATTAGTGTTCCGTCACAACAGGTTTCTTAGGAATACCTGTTGAACTCACCACTACAGGGTAATTATACGTTAAATTTGAACAAGACATTTCCTCGCTTGGCATGGCAGAATGGACCTGTTTCACCACAGCTCTATTGTGAATAGAAATTTGGTACGTCAAAGGTCTGAGAAACGGCATTCAGTCTACTTCCATCCTTCCTCTGCCAGTTCCATGTCTCACTGCCATACATCAGGATTGGTATCGGCACTCCATTGTGGACTGCTAGCTTCGCTTATTTGGACAATTTTTTTGTTAGCGCCAACCGCGTTCAGTCCTCTGTTAATGGAGTTTAATGCATTCACCCTTCTTTCAATTTCCCAATCAGTTTTTCCATATCTCGAAAACATACTTCCCAAAAACATAGATATTTAAAAAAAATGTTTATCTCTTGAATTAATATTTATAATATAGTTCCTTTTTTTATTTTTAATGTAAATATATTATTCAATGTTCGAAAATATTTTTTTCAATAATAATTAATAACTTACCGACGATAATCAATTTTTGTTAATGTTTATAATTTGTCGATTCTTCCATTTGTTAATATTATCTTCAATGATCAAAAATACATTGAAGTGTTTGAAAATAAATTAATGTGTTTATATTATAATTAGCTACTTATATATCCCTTTTAACACATATTTCAGAGACAGGCTCATCAACCTTGAAGGAGTTCACCCTCGGTTACCTGTTCCACCCTCCCTCTAGTTACAGTAATTAGTTATGCGTTGAACTAGCACAAGCCACCCCTATGCCCGGGCGAGATCAATGTTATCATTTCAACCCCTTTCAAGGTGAATTGTCGATAACGTTGGGATTACAGAAAACATTACGTGTATTCTCTCTAAATCCAAATTCAACTTCAGCGGTCCACGTCCATGGCAGGTCTACTATCTAGGTCCTTCACTATTGTGACAGCTGTTTCGGCGTTCAAGGCATTTTAAAAAAGGCATTGAACATAATAATATATTTCATTAAAAATCAGGCTTTTAAATAATATAAAACAGGTTTCAGAACAATAGAAATACGAAAAATTCAACTAACACCTCCACTCAGACAAGAATCTAGGTTAAAGGATGCCACATAGAGCGAAAGAGAGTGCGGCGGACGAATCTATTTCGAGACGGTAGATAAAAACACGGCATCTTCAAGAATATAAGTATAAACGCAGTAATTTCAACGTAGGAACTGTGTTTTATTTACAGACACGAAGATACTGCGTTTTTACAACAGCGATGAAATTACAATAACATCAAAAGCAATGTCAACTTTTTTTAATACTAAAATCGAGTAATATTAAATATTGTTTTATATCAAACATACGATACTTAATAACTTCCCATATTCGACTCATTTTTGTTAATTTTTATGATTACTATTTTTTTACTTACCACGGCAGGTATTGTGTTCTCGCAAAGCCTTTGCAGATAGGGATCATAAATTTAGCCACTCCAGCAACAAACTGTGTTGCAATGAGTGTCCTTCCTTCTACATAGGAAAAGCATCCCGTAAACTTAACGTTAGAAACACATATGATGTTTAAATAACAGTAATTTTTCAGGGTTTGCCAATCATCTCATTTCAACCATTCGTATTTTTAATAAAGATAGGGTTCAAATTCTTCACTTTAAACAATAAAAGCAAAACATTAGATAATTTAGATGCACTGGAAAATCCATAGTCCTCTTTTAGATATTTTTCCAGTGAATCGCTTTGTTCTTCCAAAAACCCTTACTCATCCCTTCACCTTTGGTCGGCTCTCTTCTCTAACACCTAAATATTAATATATTTCTTTAATTATTTTATATCGTAGTTTAATTTCAATATATTCATAACGAGGGAAGGGAACTTCCGAAATCGGTGGAGATTATTATAAATATTTAATTATAGTGGTTCAAAATAAATTTATACTTTTATATTACAATGCTCTCTCTCCTTAATAACAATCTCTGGAATGGATATTAATGCCTTGAAAACAGTTCAATTTCTTGTTGTTTACTTGGATCAAAACATTGTTATAATGAATACTCAATTTGGCAATACTGTAAAGTCTTGTGCATTTTTTCAAAGATTTTTAAATCCATAAGATATGTCCCAACAGATTCCGCTAAGACTCTGGTGAATGCTCTAGAAGTCTCCAGATTGGACTACTGCAATGGTGTGTATGCTGGTCTGCCTAATGTACATTTGAACAGACTGCAAGGAGTGTCAACACAGCAGCTAGTTTAGTATGCTGTGCCACCAAATACTGTCACATCACTCCTCTTCTACGTGATTGCCCACGCTGGCACAGAGTCACAGAAAGAGTTCAATTTAAAAAAAAAATTATGGTATATAAGGCACTGAACGGACTGGCACTTTGAATACTTGAATGATCTCTGAGTGAGGGACAATCTTACTCAGAGACAACGCACGCTCGGGTTAGCCAAGTCTGATGCTTCCAATCTGTTTTATCATGTATTAATTAGTTAATTGATTTATAATCAATATCAAATATATAATCAAAATTATGGGACTGTAATGCAAAACTTTCTATTTCCAAAATGGGCAAAATTGGGTTATATTTGCAGTCAGGGTAATTCCAGGCAGAAGAATCGACTGACACTATTATTTTTACAATAAAATGACAAAATCCTTTTATTTTTTCAACCTAAAAACACCCTTTTTACGAAACGTAATATTTCCAGCATTAAAATATGTACCTTTTTTCGGCAAAAGTGACTATTTTTAATGTTATGACATACGAGTACGTGCTATTTTCCAATATATTCATTTTTCTATTTCCAATAGAAATATGAATAAAATATTATTTTTTCCGAAAAACCCACCATCTTGCGTAAAATTGACTGATGTATTTAACAGTGGCCAAATTTGACAAGAGTATAGGAAAGGATTTTTTGTTGTTATTTTCCTGTCTAGAAACTAAATCAGGAAGAGAAACAATAAAGACTTTTCGTACTTGCAAATTTTCAAAATGTTTTGAAGGACAGATACAAGGATATAAAGGAAATAGTCATGTTTGCTTTCATTAATTAATTATATTATTTATTCATTTCCAAGTTAGCAAATCACAGCAAAGATTTTCAAATATTTAAAAAATATATTTGTAGTATTATGGTTGTGAGAGTCGGTGCTATTTTTTGGCTCTATTGAAAATTTCAATTTTTGGGAATAGGCGGTTTTGCATTACAGCTCCATAAATAATTTCAAACATTCCCTAGTTCTCTCTCACTCTCTCAGTTCTCTCTAAAGACTTAAATTCAGTCCTCTTCTTCATCCTCGTGATCAAGCGAATCGCTTTTGTTCTTCCAAAAAAACCCTACTTACCCCTTTCCCCTTGGTCGGCTCCCACTCCAACACCTAAATATCCATGTTTATGTACCATTATTTTATATCGTAGTTCAGTTTTAATATATTCCTGACGAGGGAAGGGTACTTCCGAAACTGGTCGAGATTATTACATATATTAAATTTAAGCGGTTCAAAACAAATTTATAAGATTATATTATAAAGAATACTATATACCTTTGAAAAAAAAGGTGCAGCCTGCTACTACGAAGACAAACGCATTGCTTGGGAAAGACCTTAAAGAAAGAATATCTTGAAGAAAGCCATAGGGATTGGTCGGCACTTTGATACGATATGCTGGGAATGTACCACCCCAGTCGGGAGCAATTCGGTCCTGGTGCGATCGGTACACCAGGGGGCACTATTTTGTTAGGACTTTGAACACGTGCTTTGTGGATGGGAAGGAGGTTGGACTTTAATCAACCAGTATGTATGGCAAGTAAATAGATCAAAATTTGAATTTAACATGAACAGCAATAAAAAAATGATTGAACGTTGTTTGTTTTCTTTTCGTTTTTACACGTTCCTTCTTCTTATCTATTCTTATATTTCCTTGGGTCTTATTGGCTCTGCTTTCTTTTCTTACCTCTTCTTGCCTATTCTTGTTCCTTTTTGTCTTTTCTTGGCTCTTCCTGGATCTGCTTCTAACTTCTTACCTCTTTTTGTATCTTTTTGTCGTTTCTTAGCTCTTCTTGGCTCTGATTGTCTGTTTTTATCTGTTTTTGCTCTTCTTGTCTCTTTTTGTCTCTCCTTGGCTATTCTTGGCTCTTTTTGCTTTTTCTTGCCTTTTCTTGTCTCTTTTTGTATTTCGTTGGCTCTTTTTCTCTCTGCTTCTATATATTTAACTCTACTTGTCACTATTTTTCTTGTATCTTTTTGGTTCTGTCTCTCTCTTTTTACCTCTTTTTGCCTCTTATTGACTGTTTTTGTCTTTTATTGGCTCCTCTTGTCTTTTTTGGCGCTTCTTGGCTCTTCTCACTTTAAGGGCAGCAATATGTAAAGATTGTAATCGACTCCAGTCAAATATAACTATAATTATTGCGTTGAAGTATGTTAAACTCAAAATGAACCATCTATGGGTCAGAAGGGATGTACACATAGTTGCACATATCCTAAAACCGATTCGTGGATAATTGGGAAACTCGGTTATCATGGAGAGCATTTATTTCTATATTCCTGATGGTTATCTCCATCACTGACAGCATAGTCTGTTTAATTAATCTATTTATTTCGTATGCCATATTAAATCTTGCGATTTAATGTATATGGATATTATTACAATGTCTGAATTTGAATTGAATTGACCACCACACAACTTGGTCCTATCACACGCAAACAGAGATTGTGGGCGGCCTTCATACGTCGTCTCATACTACTTTTTCCTCGTTGCAACGGCTCCCGAAATAGTAAAAGAAAAAATCTGAACTCAGACAGAATAAATTTTACTCCTCGCTTCCATTCTAAGGTTGAAACGAATATGAAATGTAAAAGTCAAAGGGTAAACTCGAATCCCAGCTTTAACTACTGACATTCTATCTCCTCAGTTTGCGGTTAGTTCAACTCCCACTGCAAGTCTCCGACAAGCAGTGAACAGAATATCATTAGAAGGGCGATCTCTTCGGATTTGAAAGAATGATGAGATCGCCAATTAAAATTAGACATTTTAAATCTGCTCAAGGAAGGATATCTACGAGTATATTTGAGAAGGCAATTAATTTCACTAAGTAAGGAACAATTCAGCTCACTTCGGGGGAATTTAAAAAATATATTATTTCCATATAGGAGGCTCTGAGAAAAATCATTTCCATCTTCAAGGAGACTGTGTGGAGGGTCTCTTTTATGGGGGAAGGAGTGAATTGGGATCTTGAAGAGACCTAGAGAGTTGTAGGAGGGAGGAACGACAGAGGCCAGCAAATCCTTCAACAACGATTCATAGAAAAGATCCGTTCTCATGTGACAAATATCAACCGTTTATAAATGTTAAGCACGCGTTTGGCGTATTTTCCGACTGTGCACCGGTGCTGAAGAGATCATTGACGCTAGTCCCCTAGAAAATCTTCCATTAAAATACCGGTAGAACAAGGACAGCTTTCCCACCTGTGTTCTAAAGAATTCAATCCGCCTGTTAGGATAGGGAAATTTATCAAACAGACCGCCCGTTTCTGCACAGAGTCGAGGGATTTTGTAGGTATTTTGGGACTCCAGACCAAATTCAACAGTGGGATCATCAGTTGTCTACTATTAAAGTATCTCACCCAGCTTCTGAGAGGCTAACTTGACTCTGGCTTCTATGGAGCCGCCGTGCCTGAGCTGGTCATTGGAGTTACACCGAGCATATCAATGGAAGGCTTGTTGGGAAGATTGCTTCCGTTAAAGGAGACTAGATAGTCATTCGATCCCTTTCGGGCGTAATCAGAGATGATTCGGTTTTTGAAACATTTATTCCAACTGGCACGCCCACAACGCAAGTCTATTAGTGGAGACCTTCAGTGTCAACGCGGCTCTGTTCCCTGTAGGCGGGTTTTCCCAGAGTCCCCGCAAATGTAACTCCAAGCCATGGTCTCAAATTGGTTTGAATTATTCCATTTAAGAAATAATTCAATTAAATCCGCTCTCGTGTTCTGGAGGTAAAAATATATTAAGGTAGGGATTACCGGAGCTAATTTTCTTCGGAGCAGTTACATACAGTTTGATATTTTATAGATGACTAAAAATGGGGGCGCTGCGATCGTTAATTTTTTTTAAATGACAACACCTAGATGACTCATAGGAGGATTATTAAATGTTTACTCGTATTTCAGCATAATAATTATTATTGTCACTATAATTAATGTGGTTTTCAGCGTACAGTTTTGGTGTAGAGTTAAAGTACCTGATACCGATAACTATTAAGCCTGGCTCCGTCGTTCCTATTAATAAAATCGGATTTTTGTGGACTTTTATAGCTTTTGTAATTAGCCGCGCTCGATGCGTTTTAGGTCTTCCCAGCACTTTGGGAAGAAATCTGAAGTAATGACCGGTTTTAATTGGGTGCTCGTCAAACGCGGCATAATATCGAACAACCTGAAGACATCCATCGTTTTACGTAAACCGATTTAGTGACATAATTTTGCCACTCTGTCTAGCAATTCAAAGTCTAATTAAATAATGATCCCCGTTGATTATAAATCGTAACGAATTAATTCACACGACTCAAATACTATTTCATCCACTATAATCATATCACGCAATAGTCATTACGATTACTAAATTACAGGTACTATTTATTCATTAAACCATTTGATTTATAATCAACTTCTGTTTACATAATTTGAATTAAGTTAATTTGTTGTGCAAATTAAAAGTGATTCCATTTTATGATTGCTTCTAAGTCAACGATTTGTTCATGGTTGTAAGTCTTGGACTTCTGGAAGGATTCAATGTGTCGATAAAATCTTGAGGTGGATGGATGATTGTCACTCGTTAGATAAAAACATTATTTTTATTAACACTGAGTATATTTCTCTTGAGTGATAAAATGGTCCAGTAAGGCTTAAATATATTTTCAGTAAATGGTTGAGAGGCTTTCGTTCATTGGGACTTTGTTGATAAAAGATGAACGAATAAGGAAGTTGTGAATATTTATAACTATAGACATTTCAAAAAGCACAGAAAGCAATTATTTACATTATTGAAGATATATGATTAACTATGATTTGGTTGTGTTCACACTGAGTAGTTTTTAATATAAAGGAGCACTCAGCATCACACTCTGAATAGAACTAAAAATGAATAAAAATAAAGAATAATATTAGGAGATGAAAAATCCTAAAAATTAAATAATGATCTTACTATTGAAACCGAACAAAGGTAACGAAACTTAATTTTTTATGTTTGAATACCACACAAGAGTCACAACTGCTCTCAACCGTCTGAAGCCAGGGAAAGGAAAAGGGGAAGAGGAAGAGGAAGATAGGGAAATACCTGGCTATTTAGATCTGATCACCAAAAACGGCTAGTCATTTCAAGCAACGTTTCATTTTTGATTGGTGGTCTTTCACCAGGACGATACTGAGAGAATCTTCCACTCTGGAATGTGCGCAAATATACAATATATTATTTTTAATGAATTTATTTTAAAACAGCACAAATTATTCAAATAAAATTTATTTGATTTGATTTTAACCCGCAACCTTCGAATTCGTAGCTGATAGCCTTACCCCTCGACCACGGAGGCCGTCAGAATAAGAGATAATTTAACCATGCCAAACAATAGGAAGCGAATGAAGCTGTTAGGAAAAACCGGTGACTATATAGGAATTATAGATGTCACTACTGTCGCCGTGCTTCAGGTGTTTGAGGCTTTTCCTTTCCAGATTTTTTTTCTTCTTCTCTTCCTTAATAAAACCCTCACCAACCACAAAAAATACAAAAGCCCTGAGGGAAATTGTGTTCCCCAGAGCCTCCTATACGGATTTTATGTCATTTTTAAAAATATATATATGAACTTGTATGGCACTACGATTCAAAATTTGTTATGTTTTCATAAAGAGCACTTATAAATATTCATATTTTGTTTTAAACAACTAATTTATTTTTATATATATATCAATAAGAAAACACTTCATGTCTATATTAAAATCATAGAACATCTTGGATGTTTAAATGACCATGGTTTTTCGGAATTTGCCAACCATCTCATTGAAAAAAATCATAACCAAAATCCATTAATTGTTTTTGTGTTTAGTTCGTAGAAGTCGATTTAATTTTTTTTAAAAGACAATTGAATCAAATTTAATAATGTTATTATTAAGTTCTGTAAGTTATTTTTAGTTTTTATTATTGTGACAGCTGTTTCGGCGTTCAAGGCCATTTTCAACTAACTAACTAACTATCACGCCGTTTCT
>JAHDVE020002148.1:0-55118 GCA_022606495.2 Halesus radiatus
ATGTACAAACTATTGAACTGTTGTTTGAGTATCGACAAACAATGTCCCAACATACGGAAAAACATTTTTGAGAACTCTAGTTCAGAACTGTTAATTTATTTTATGCATACACAGTCGGAAACGTTTCATCAAGCTGTATTGAAGATTGAAGGTCAGAATTACTGCGGTTTAAGATGCTCAGGAAACAAATCTATTAAAATATATCGGAGAAAAGATTGGATTTAAAACAAAGAACTCAGTTTCCTCCACTCTCAACACTTACCCCCACCAAGAAAACACCTTCCCCTGTGTCCTGATTTTAGGGGAAACATAATTGGTCACGTTATTAATACCTCGCTGGAGTCCCAATTGCCAGCTGCGGGTGGGATTTTGGCATCCACAATAGGGGTATGTTGTGAGATTGAAGGGGGAGAAGGAATTCTGGGAAGTATGTGGCTATTCAAACCTGATTACCAAACACGGTTAATGCCATTTCAAGCTACATTTTGATTCTGATTGGTGAACTTTTACCAGGTTGGATAATGAGAGTATCCACTTCTGAAAGTATCTATCAACTGTATATTATATAACGTGAAACATGAAGTTATATATTTTGTTTCTCATGTTTTTATATTCTACATTGTATAATATAAAAAAAAAACATAATAGTATCACATTCATACCCTCCAACGTTAAATAAAACCTTATTTTTGCTTATTAGATGTTTTAAAAAAAAAATCCCGTATATAACCTAATTTTTGACCACTCTATCTCATATTACTGATACTGAAAACATCCACTCCCAGTGGAATTTAATACCCATTCATCGACATTATAGAATTTGTAATGGGAATTTTGTTCCAATTAGCGTTTTTTTTTTCCTGGAACATGTACATGTTAATTAATCGGAAATATTCATTGATCATAATTTGAGTCAGATGTGACCACTGAGAATTGTAACGACACTGTGTTTGATGATACGAGTAAAAAGGCTTTATCAACCTTATTTTATCCTATTCCGTTCCCCTCTCTTTTAATTTCACCTCACAATATCCCCAATATTGTGGGTGTCATAGTCCCATTGATTCCAGGCAATAGAGCCTGTATTATGTTTGTCATTCTTTGCATTTTTGCATGAAGATGTATGCAATCGACATTGTCAGAGTGTAAAGCTTTATACATTTGATACGATGCCACTGCGGTTCTGGCAATTATACAAAAAAAAAACGAATTCTTCAACTTCATTGACAACTTTACTGCTGTCAACCTTGCACTGTTTTGTATTAATTTATGACTGGCTAATTGTATTTTTTGTTATGGTGTCTGTTGATAATACACCGAGTAGGCGGTCCGCTGTACTTACACTTACCCATGATATCTTGTACTTTTTAAAGCTGTAAGTTCGATTCACATCTACAAGTACCGCACAGTGCGGACACGTAGTGGCAGGTACGGAAAAATTGGTTGTTTAAATTATCTATGAACGCATTCACGAACGGTGTATTGTGAGTATTCTCTTCTGTGCCGTGTCTGCCACTGTACGTGTCTGCACTGCGCGGTGCCGGTAGATGTGAATAGACCTTTATTGTTCTTAAACCATTATGTGGCCGCTTCTGTATTGACAATGGGACACCGATTATGTAATATAGGTATATTGTACAATGTATATGTTGTATTTTGTCACGTGATCCGGGTTTGATGAATAATATGAAGTGACAGAGTACCTGAATGTATTTAATAACTACGAGTATTTAATGATCAAAGGTTGGCTTCCTTAAAATACGAATAAAAACAGAATTGGCATGGATAATCGTCACTATAAACACTGAGTCATCATATTTACGAGCAATTTGCATTTAGCAAACCATTATTGTAGTTTAAACAAATTGAATTGAGAAAAAAACAGCATATTTTAAATCCATATAGTAAAATAGCTTTATCATGTTGTTTGAACAATTAGTGGCCTAAGTATTCTGAATTCGTAGCCAATCGCCGAGTCATGCTTCGTCGCTAATAATCCACATATATCCACCATAGATCGCAATAGTGATGGGCATAATCGAAACTGTTAATATAATAATTCATCGATTTTTTTTTAAATAATCGTTCTTATTATTTTGACTTCCTCTCACCCTCACGCTTCGTGATGATGATAAATATACAAGAGCATCGACGAGAGTCATCAAATTCGAGATAATCGAAAGAAATAGAAGAATTTAAAATTTTGAAGAATGTTTAGTTTTTAGAAATAATCAATCACTTTGAAACGTATCTTCCATATATATCATGTGATGTTCATCGCTGCGCTACCATAGATTAAATATTCAAAAGTAGATTGACGGCACCTCCCATAGACTAATTTCTCGCCACAGAACTGTGAGTGATCTCATTTCGGCGCCAATTTATTCGGTGATTGTTACCGGACGCTGACAATATAACATAATGTGCTCGAGGGGTCATGTGAGAATAATTTACCAATGAGTTCGTTTTTTTATTATTTATTTACACGTTGAGCTGTCAGTGCAGTGGATAACAAGTGGATTAATTCGTCTTTGAATTTTAGGAGATTTTTTTTGCCAAAACTGCTACATTTGAATTTGTACTTTAATTGGTCATTTTCATCAACTATGGATTCTGTTAAAAATGTGTGGAAGATTTAAAGTTTGTTTTTCTATTTTTGATCATCATACTAAAAATGTATAATTTTAATATTTTCATTAATTTTCATTGATTTAAAATACAAGAAATCCGCACATTCCGAAACGGTTCGAATTGGCTGTATGATTTAGAAAACGCTTCTGGCTGTTACTAGCGTTGGCCGACGTGACATCAACAACGCCATTTTAACATGTCATTTTTGTGGCAAATCAAAAATGGTACATTTTAAATAGTTACATATAGAAAATTAATCCATCAACATAAAAATAAAATAAAAATTCCGTATTTTTCATATTAATGTACAGTGGTTACATATGTATTCTAATATAAACACAAATAACATAATTTAGTTAAACAAAAAATATTAGTTTTTTATTGAAATAACTTATTGAGCAAACTTCAATAATGAACGATTATTATAAAATAAATGATAAATAAATATCTTTGAAGACAATATTAAAAAATCTCAAATTAAATATGAAACAGAAAAGACACAGACAGAACAGTAAAAAGGAAACGGTCGCATCTTTGAATTCATTGAATATGATATTAACAGTTCTTAAATTGAAGTATGACATCAATAAAAATGACGGAGAACAATGGGGTGGCATTAGGTCAGTGGATAAGAACGCTGGTCCCGGATAGACTAAGAGGTCCTTGGTTTGCGTCCCAGATGCGACCGTTAATTATTTTTATTTTCTGTGTATTTTTTGTTTCACATTTCATTTGAGATTTGTTAATATTATATTCAATAATTAAAAAATATATTTATACATATGTCGCAGGAAAGCAATACTGCTGTAACCACCACTACCCACCAAAATACTTGGTATACACCATTCCATAGGTTTTTTTGTTCTGCGTCGTTCTATCTGGTTCCCGTGGCTTTACAATGATAATGGCCTTGAACGCCGAAACAGCTGTCACAATATTAAAAATCTAAAATACTTGTAGAACTTTAAAATTTACACTACACGTATTTTAAAATGTATTTTATGTAGGTATTTATAGCTCCCTCCACTCTCCAGTTTATATTTCATTGAATTGGTCCAGTATTAATATTGGCCAATAATTATTCACATTCTCCTGCCTTCCGCTTTGCCGGTAATCATAATTTTCTCCAGGCTACAGTTGTAGATTTGGCGTGGATGTGTCGTAAATACCACAGGTTACCTTGTTTGACAACTGCTTGGCAACCTGTTTTGCATAAGTACCAAGCTCTTCCAGAATGGCATGGAATCCTGAACGTTCAACAAATTTCGTCCAGGTTTCCAAATCGTACAGAAATATGTCGATCATGAAATCATACAAGGTTTCATCAGTATGTGGAGTTCTGGTTTTGATTCGTGGGTTCACGCGAAAATTTCGTTTGATTTGACAGTTCCATCAATTGATTTGTACTCGTGAAATCAACAAATTAATTATATTCAAAGGTGCCAATCATTTCCAAAGTGATTTTTTAATGCGGCCATTTATCAATTTATTAGCTGGCCAGAGCTAGTGGCCGGTTATCATGATGAGATATCAGATACTGGCTTGATGAGAACAAAGCTGAACACTCGTATGTTTTATGTAATGATACAGGTCGTTGTTTAAGCCCGTGGAATGCTACCCTGGAACTCGACGAATACGATTTTGGTTTCACTGCTTGTCAAAACCGGCTTCGATTTGTATCGGCAATAACAATTAATACATAAATATTATTGGTTCGGCTTCTTGGAGCCGGTTTTCAAATATTCTGTCAATAGCAGATGTAAGTAGAGGCAGTGGCGTACTGACAAATTCATTGACACATTTACATACCAATCTTTCCCTCAAAGTTATTTAATTTAACACCTTTTTTTTAAAAATTAGACTTACAGCGATTTTGCACTCCCATGAGTTATCAATTCAATTCATTATGAGATTGTTAATTATTGTTCATAATAAATATTAGGTTTTACAAAGTTTTCAAAGCAAATATGCTTATGAAAATATTTCATAAACAGCAGGAAAATAACTCAAATAAAAATGTACGGGCTCGAAATATACAGATACAATAAAAATACATAATAATGTTTACAATAGAAAAAAGTATACCTGCTTCAGAATCTACAAAGTTTAGCATGACGGTTATCAGAACATTGTTGGTATATAATAAATAAGTATACAAAGATCATTTTAAAAAGTAAGATTTCAAAATATCATTTCGACATTTGTTAGAGGCGTACGCATGTCTTAATTCTTCGGGCAATTTGTTATAATTGGGGTAGACAATGTATTCCAATGATTTCAGTCCGTTTTTTTGTTGAGTGTATTTTTGATATGTTTAGTTTGTGGTGATGTCGTGTATTATTAAGGATATTGCAAAAACGATCGTTTTTTGTAAAAAAAAGTCACACACATTTAAAAAAATCATAACTATAAAAGTTATCAGACATTCTTCGTGGTTAGATGATTTTCGGAAGAGATGGGTTTTAAATTCGCTCTAAGCTGTGTTGAGCTTTTAATGCAGGGTTTCTTAGTTTGGGGGGAGTTCTTTTGAGCATTATGGCATGCTTACCCGAAAACGTGACTCACTCTTGAAACTCCGTATTGGTTCCTTCTACGTTCCGATGGCTGTGTGTTGGACTGACATCAAGTGGTTATTTTTAGAATTACAGTTTTGTAAGAACAACATATTCAATTGTAGTCTTTAAATGCTTTTAATAAAATTAAATTATAGGTATTATATTCAGAATAACCGAAGAATATCCGATTGTTTAAAATTGTTTTTATCACATTCTCAAAATACACAACATTTCAAAAAATATTCATAGTCACCTCAAAGACCCAATAGGGATACCTACTCACCCAACGAAACGCGAAAAACAATATTTGCACTTCGTATGTATTGCATGTACCTGGTGTTTGCTGTTTGGAGCCTGTGCTCTGCAAGTAAACTTTTATGTTGATTCGAATTATTTTAATTCGTCAAGGTTAACAGCTGGCCAGATACTCAGCCGGATGCTGCGCCCCTGGATATTTGGTATCTAACTCGTTTTTTTAAAAGTAACTTGAATAGTTGCCCGGTTTGACGGTTGACAGAATTGACATTGTAAAAAATAATATCATTTGTTCGGTACCCACCGCTTTGACAGGTGACAGATAAAATGCTAAAATGTTGCCTTAGTACATTCATTTATTTAATTGATTTAATTTGTTATGTACAGATTTTTATGGGGCCGTCATCAATACGTTTGAAAAACCGCAACTAAAATAAATTCGTGTCGTTAATTTTTTATTTATTTGTGCTCTAAATTGGACAGCTATAAATTCGAACCATTTATTACCGTTAAAATATTTTTGAAAGGTCTTAGGTCTTGTCAGGTTCAATTGGTTTGGAAATTATTCAAGACAAACGTAAAAGATCTCCCCTTCAATCTACTCGACTTTCTGCCGTAATCATGCCACTCGCTGTACAAAATTTAGTAGCTTTCCATTCTATTCAATATTTGCCTAAAAATGACGAGGATATTGAAACTGTACGCAATCAATAGTTTCAATGGAGAATTGCTGACTTCTGAATAGGCCATTCATTAACTTCCGCCTCTCAAAACGATCAGAAATATATCGATCAAATAATACCACATTGTGTCGGCGTGTATTGTTTTTGGAATATGATCGGTACCGCTTCGTGCCAACAGCTTCATAGAAACACCCATTGATTATATAGAAACCTCCCTTTATTCACAAACCGATGAATATGAACGAGGATGATGGTATGGAATAAAGACCGTGCATTTCAACGACCATTGTAGATAATATTGCCCGCACGAAACTGCAATCTGATAATTCTTTAATCCTATTAAAATGAATTCACGGACACCCGTATGCCGAAGATTGGTCAGGACATTTACAATATAAATATATTGTTTGTCGAAGATAATTTCCAACAAATCGATTACTCGAATTTGGAGAAGCGTACAGTCATAGACCAATAGAAGGGCGAGTAGCACAAGTCTGGAGTTTCTGATGCCCTGAACTCGGAACATCGATGTCCACAGCTCTCTGTGAACATCGATGGTGCACCGGACCAAAGAAGACCGGCTCTTTCTGACACTTGTCGTGGGGCTCAGCAAATAGGGAACGACCGATGAAAAATAAATAAGTGATATCCCTAATTTTGTTATTGTTAATTCATGGTGGAATTCCATTTTAATATAATTTTTTTTGATTAAAAAACTTTTATAACTTTCTTCCACTTGTTCACAAAATTACAAAGGTTTTTTAATCATAAAATTCATATTAAATACGTGATAGGTATGATGTAGTTAAGCTTAGATAACTTGATGTTTGTAAAGGATATTATGGTACACGCTAAATAATCTCCAAGGCGACCCCTTACTTTATTGGTCAATGTTACAAACTTCGAGGCCATTCTAGTGTATCCTATAAAATAATATATTCTAAAAGAACTCTCCTATATGCAAGGTATAAATATAGGTGTACCGCTAATCACTCCATTCTAACTGCTCCATCTTCCACATAAACGACGCATTTAACAGAAAGAGAGATTACAACGGAGCTCTCAGCGGCAGGACCATGCAGCATTAATTACAATGTATTCTGTATACGGCATGCGGTGGATAGAGACTATAGTTAGAGCCATTCACATTAATTATGGAATTATAATTCCCCAAGCACCCGGACCATTCTATATGTAAATCGCCCCAAACAAGTCCTGGATTAGCGGCGAGTTGTTTAGGGACCCACGGTCGATTAATTGATATTTTAATTATATATTAAACTTTCTGTTAAAACCATTTTGGTTTCATACTCGTATTATTAACCTTTTTAATAGTGTTAGATCCCACAACATACAAATCTATCAATACGCCTTTAGTTGCAATTCCATATCAAGAGTAGGAGTACCAGAGCGGTTTTATGAGATGTTTGTTGTATTAATGTGGATATTATGCTACGATTAAGAAAGTCGTCTCTTTTGAAACAGTTCACACAGCTGTAAAAGTTACTCCTCCCCGTAAACACGCCTTTCTATCAATTATTAACACATTTTCGTTCATAGCTTCGACGCAAGTGTACAACGATTACTTTAGTAATCTTACTTTTTAATTCGTATTTCAACAGTAAAGTCTCCAATTTAGAATTGTGGGCGATTTAATTTATACGTCAATATATTCTATCCTATGCACTGCTGAACAATATGATGCATCTACTCGTATATGCCAACAGTGCACTTCTATGCAGAATGCACTATATCACCGTTCACTAGATTGTATAGCCGCCTCCTGCAACCCGCCAGCGTATAAAGCTATTTTGATGGAGCGTTTTATTAGGCAAATATTCCGGGAATCCTTATGGTCAGAGATCCGGGAACTATTTACCTCTGATTAAATTGCTCGCTAGTTGCCGAAATTCTGAAGCTAACAAAGCGATGTTTGGAGCTTCACGCAATTACGTCCTGGCCAAGAATGGGTAATGTTTGTCGGCGAATTGTTTCGAAAATATGTTTGAATCAAACGTTTTATTTTTATTTTGTTGCATCACATGCTCTGTTCTAATACACACTTTCGGATTTGGAAATTCTCTTTGACCGGCTTCACCTGTGATTTGGATTCATGCATCTACCTATCTATCCATTTCACATTCCCTTTTATTTATTTTTTTAAATGTTTAAAACAATTATTGTGAAGTATGTAAACGGCAAAGTCGCGTGGTTAATTTTTTTTATGTATTTTAATGTATATGTATTTAAAGGTTTATTATTAATTATCCAAATTACGTTCCGAGTTGAAAATACATAATTTCATAGACAGAAAAGCTGTGCAAGTTTCATATCTCCCCTATATCTTCGAAAATAGATTTATCCATGCGTACCAACAATGATCAACCCATTTTAATCAATTTATTTTGTTTGTTTCAGATATGGTTCTTTACTGACGCTGACAGCCCCACGTACCAAGAAAAAACAAGTATGTTGTTCACACCTTTTTATTTGTTTTGGTTTATTTTAATAATTGTTTAATATCACGGAGCCCGGCATGAACAATAAACACACAAACCTGTTCAAATAATAATTCCCAATAACACGAGTATTAAAAATCGGTGAACATAAACTTGATTGGAACTTTTTTGATCGCAATAAACATGAATTTGCACGAAACGGATATGAAGGAATCAAAACAACGCGCTGACGTTGAAATCCATATTGTATTAAATATTCTAATGCAATCAAATATGTGGATAACTGATTTATTATTTGGAAATTCACAGCACATATTTCAATTTTATTTTATGTGTAGATTTTTTTAAACTGTGATGTTTGCTGCATTGGTGAGTATACCGACGTCAACTCTGTTAATGTTCGTGCATCAGCGGAATGTTAACGATAGATAAGTAATTACTGCAATGACTAGGTATGTACCTACCTACCAATGATTAATTAATGACAGTATTGTAAACTCCAAGGGCAGGAACTTATTATCATTTTCCTGTTAAGAATTGACGATATTTGAATAAAATAGTACCCCGAAAAAAAATCTATTTTGCTGAATATGTTTCATGTTAATTTAGTTGGTTTTTTTAAATTTTTATTAAGATGCCTAGATTTTTTTCATACATTTAGTACGAAAGAATACATTTCAAAATGTTTAGATGCACATAAAGTAGAGCGGAGCGCATTAAGTAAAAATACACAGTCTAGTAAAATAAGTAGATGTAAAATGATATAAAATAAACTGAAAATAATCATATATATACAAATCATAATTTCTTTTTTCACATATTCAGCTTATATCCTACGAAAAGTGCCAACACTTACGGCTTCCTTTATGGCTTTTGGAAGGCTATTAAAAAGTGTTTGACCTTTATAATACGCTATTTTGTGTTCCCGTAAGTTTAGTTTTGGGAAGCCTGAAATCATAACAACTATAGTATTATATATTGTATCTTGTTTAGTTATCATCACATTAACATTTCGTAATATATTTTTAAAGCCGACTAAACTTGTATTGTATTATTTTGAACTACGTTGTTACATAATAATAAAACTCTAGAACAATATTTTATATGTGGAGTTACAATATCACTTTATACAAGGTGCGTAGTCTTGAGATCCAAGTTATTTCTGATCCTTTTTAATAATCCAACTTTTTTAGCGTTTTGTAAGTGTTTGTCAATTTTTACCTTATCTGTTACTTCCAAATATGTTATACTACTATCCCTTTCTATATTTATATTATCAATTTTTAGTATTGCCTGCACGTTTCCACCTTGGCTATCGACTATCAGAATCACAGTTTTCATAACATTAAAATTTTAGTTTGTTTCTGTTTAACCAAAGCGTTACATTTTCTCAATGGTATCCTGTAAATTTTTACTGGCTATGTATAATAATGTATCATCTGCAAATAATTTTATGACGCAATGTTTTAAAACTTGAACAATATCCATCATATATACAATGAACAATAGTGGACCTGAGACTGATCCCTATGGAACACCTTTATTAGTACGACGTGGTTCAAATGCAAGGGTGCAACCTGCTTAGAACCAGTGGAACTATGACATCCCTTTTTAGAGTACATTATGAATCGTGGAGGGGAAGAAGATTGCTCAGGAGACAGGTTGGGAAGTAACCTAGCTATTCACTGAACACACGATTTGATAGTATGTCGTTATGATAAAACCTACAAAAATTCTTTAAAAAAATATATTGAAACTATGTGTACAGTGTGTTCAAAAAGATGATTAAAAACTAGATCACTTCCTCCTTCTCTTCGGGTGTGTAAATCTTAAAAATTACACGTAAATCGAATCGTTAATTGTACGGCTAGAATTTTTTCTTATGAATAATGAACGAAGGTTATGCTCGCCGAAAACTGAGTGGGCTTGATCACGCCCATCGCTCGGGCATCGGATCGACTCTGGGCCGGGCCGATTAAACAAATCGAGCAATGCGTAATAATAATGGTTTGATTTGAACCAGTTCTTCGTGAATTTGAAAGTGGCCAAGCTGTTAATTGGCTCTTCGTGAATAAATTAATTTGATCCGATGTACGTGTTCCTGCCTTTTAGATTTTTAATACTTGATAAGATGTTTAACAACACGGTGTTTGTGGATTGGGTGAGTTGCATTTATAAAAGCAAGACGACTTTAACAGTAGTTTTAAGTTATTTTACTGCTTTGTACAGCGCCCTTGTGGTAACATTCCACAAAATATTTACTATTAGTCATAAATACTGTATGGCTTAAATTCTTGAACTTGGTAACTGCTGTTAAAATGTCACTATACCCCCTTTTAATAAATGATATTTAACTAACCGAAAGGAATAACGAAACATTGCAATTCATTTCCTTTTATGTGAAAATCTTTCACATATACACTTATACGATAAAACAGTAAATTAGTTTGTTCTGAAGCAGCAAATCATTATAAACGATCTTAATTTGAATCCTCGTAATGCGGTTATTTATCATTTGTCAACTATACTTGTCATTATTTTTTAGTATCCTGTGTATCCCGAAGAGGAAATATTCACTTTCGAAACATTCTGATATTTATATATTAAAAACAGTGGTTTAAACAAAGTACTTCTTATTAATTCTGATTTTTTTTTCTTTCCAAAAAATAATAATTTATTGGTTTAACCTTTTTTGTCTGTATTAACAGTAGCAGCAGTCAATTGAAATACATAACGATTGATATTGAGTTAAATAACCCCCAACGTGATATTATGATCTTATATTTGTGTTTATTATCATTTTGACATTTTTATTTGGACACATTTAAATTTCTCAGAATACCATAATTTTCCAATTGATGGTCACATTTTCTAATTAACGTTGAAGAATGTCCCACTAAACATTTGTCGATAAACACGTAATTAATAGCTATTTAAGTATAATGTTATCTTATTCATAAACTTACTCGTTCCTACTAATAACATATGCCTATTTTACGATTTCCAATTAAAAAATCTCCATTTCTGATACCATTGAATTCTTAATATGGATACATCGTATGGAGTGATAATAATGCACTTTAATAACTTTAGGAATTTCATAAGTAACAGGCATGCCTCACTTTGTAAAGCTAGCTTTACACGATACTTATTTCTATATCGATCCCCATATGGAAACCATTTCGGAACCCATATGGAAAATCTTTGCGTTACACGTTCATTAATTTCATACCTACAATTTCGTACAGATTTGCAGATATACTTGCCATTAAAGAAGAAATAATATTTTGGGCGGGACTTAATCATCATTAAATGACAACACCTTTATATGACAGTTTTTGTCAAAAAATATTAAAAAAAATACATGTCCTCGCGAAATTCGTAATACCGAATAGAAACACGCGTCAACAATCAGTAATTTCGCTAAAAAAAAAACAGTGTTTATCTCAAGTGACCTGCCAGGTAAGTATGGCCCTGTATAATACTATTTGCCTGTGCATAAAATTAAAACTCGTATTTTTTAACGTGGCATCACGTTGATGGGTCAAATGCATTGAACATTTAATTTGGCATTACAGATCGACGAACCGGCGAATGAGATTAGTTAGCCACAAGTAGTAATAATGGATTGTCTATAGTTAGTGATAAGATAGAGCATTGGAAAAAAAACTCGATTTTTGTCAAAAACGGCGCTATATGTATTATGCAAATATTATTATTATTAATAATAAATACAGTCTAGTCTACCTGTAATCTATATAACGGTATTTTAAATATATTTTGAAATAAACACGCAACATTTCCATATAATACGTAAAACAATGACAGCTGTCAAATATTGCGCGCCAGATATATGGAAAGACAACCTGTATGGAATCTGTACCAACAGAAGTATCGTGTAAAACGTTCATACGATTCCCAGTGGGCTCTCGTACGTGTTACTAGTTAAGTTTTATTCACTCACGTTGCGTTGTAAATATATTATGAAAAAGCCTGTCCAATTACTTTGATGATTTGATTTAAATTTACATTAATTATATATCAAACGTATCACAGCGTGTGTATTTATAAAGAAAACAGTTTTTTCATCGCTTGGATTCATTAATTACTTACTGCCATAAAAAACAGTTTCATTAATATGTTATTTAATGTCGTGGGTTGAATTTATTAAAAAAAAAACATCATATAACGAATATGTAGGTATTCGATTTGCTCTCATTCGTATATGCATAGATAGACTAGCAGGTGTTCTGAACGTGAATTATTATTTTTTTTTTGCTTTATGTATTTTTATTTATCCCAGAAAGAGTATTATTTTTTTCCATTTATTTAACGCTTTATCTTGTAATTTAAATACTATATCTGTCTGACTCTCCGGGGTGGTCTCACTGAGAGTGGGGCAAGCTTAGATAATAGAATCAAAGAAAGATATGGCATGGAAGCGTTGCGACTGTAACCGAGCTACGACCAAACCAGCAGAGCTAATGAAAGTTATGCGTTTGATGTGTAGTTAGAAACAAAGGCGAGGCGTGCCGCTGTGCGTAGATATGATTTGCAGTAGCATGGGTGAATGGTATTGGTGATACTCTTGTGTGCGCGGTTTCATTCTGATAATGGTTCATAGCCCATCTCGCTTGTTTCTATTATCAATGGGAGCAAGCATTAGACGTCGGCTAATCGAAAAATGCCCTGCGTAAAGTAAGTATCAGTGGCGTTCATTGCCCAATGATCAAAGGTAGGCTATGGGCGGTATTTCAGTAATTTGCTGTAATGGTGTCACTCGTCTTATCTAGTGTTTCTAGAATAGAGAAACTTGACGAACGTAAATATCTCTGATGGCGAGCTTAAAAGGTAATTGTAGTTTTCAATTTCGGGTATGATTTGTATATTGAATATTTGAAAAAAACCGTTTTATTATCATCTCCCACTAATTGTTGTGATCATCTGTATAAATCAGTATAAAAAAAAACATTCTGTTAAAAAACATGTCCTATTTTTTTATGACATTTTTATCGTTCGTTTTTATCAGGATGAGCCTTAGAGTAATACTTACTCTAATCTAAGGGGTGAGCACAGATTTTCAGCCTTTATGGACTGCACGCCACTGGTAGGTAGGTACCTATTCCATCTTCAAATAAGATGTTATACAGGAGCTAACGTATCAGTTTTTTTCTATTTCTTAATTTTGTCATAAACCGTCGTGGAAAATAACTCATTATTTATGTATGCTTTTTTTGAATTAGTTATGAATAAAATGTACTTATGACATTCCTACGAATGTGAAATTCATCTTTAAGCGCTTCGAAATAATAACTAACTAACTTACTAACTATCACGCCGTGTCGCCGCAGGGGTAGACAGAGGGGAAGGATCACCAAACAACTCGGTCTTGGCACACACTTCTTGCTTCATTCATCAATCAGAAATCATCTCATACGTTTTCTTCTTTGACTTCTGACATGGCTCGACTCAAGTATTTGATTCATTTGATCGTCCCATGTCTTCCTCGGGCGTCCCCGGCTTCTTCTTCCGTTCACATTCGCGTCATATATTCCCCTTACACTCCTATCTTCGTTCATTCACTCCACATGCCCAAACCATCTGATACCCGCACGTGTATATAATATCAATGGCAAATAGGATTTAAACAGTAACTTCAATGTCATGCAATGTGCAGTGTTTTCTAATATATGTGTCCTGTGCGTGCATCCACCATTAGTCAAGTCATACAATCTCAGCCCAAAACATTGTAATTTAATTAAGTTTTAATTTTGAGTGCCCCACCAGGTAAGTATGTTTTCTGTATGTGTACATAATAAGATAAACCCTAGCAAGTAGTATTTGTACGGCGCCCTTGAGGTGATTTTTCACAAAAACGGCGCTATATAAATCGTCCAAGTATTATTATTATTATTATATGGCTCTAATTCAATATTAAAAAAAACAGTTAGCACTTAATGCTTTAGAAATATTGAGATGAATTGTTTGTTGGCGTGTGTACACTTGTACACACGGGATATGAAATAGAATAAATTGGTATTGTAAGTTTATAGCTCAAGTCCTTCGAAAAACTTATAAAAATACTGTATATGTGAGTTTAACAATAATATATTGTATATTTATAAGTTTCTTGAAGGACTTATATATAGTAACAATTTATTCCATTTCATGTTCCGTTTGTATACCCATTAAAATACAATTTATTTCAATATTTAAAAGGATTGCGTGCTAAAAGTGTTTTTTCTTTTCAAAAATATTTAAATTATCGCCATCTGTGAGCGCGTATTACTTTTCATTTAGCCTTTATTTTGCTCATTACGCTTACATCAGCCTTGCATTCTTTGCGAATCTTAAAATTTTTCATACGGTCATACGACTACGTAGCTTTACCACACATTCGCATCTCATTTCCACAGCATTCCGTCTACTTTCATCCTTCCTCTGCCAGTTCCATTTTTTTACGGTAACACAGGAGACTCTGAGGGAAACAATTTCCCTCAAGGCCTTTATCATATTTGGGGATGCTGTGTGGAGGGTCTGTTAGAGGATAGGAAGGAGTGAACTTGGTTCTTGAAGAGACCCATGTTTTAGGATGGAGGAAACACAGAGGCCGGCAGATCATTCCACAGCCGTGCTGTTCAACATAAGAACGAGTCATAGAAGCGTCCCGTTCTCATGGGACAAATGTCAACCGTGTGCAAATGTTGAGCACGCGTTTGCTTTTTTTCCGACTATGCACCGGTGCCGAAGGGATCAATGACGTTAGTTCTTTATAGCATCTTCCATTAAAATACCGGTAGAACAAGGACAGCATTCCCACCTGACGTCTGTGCTCCAAAGATTGCAGTCCGTTTGTTAAGATCGAATCTATCAAACGCAACGTCCGTTTCTGCACAGAGTCAAGGGTTTTTTTTCAGATATTTTGGAATTCCCGACCAGAGGTGGCTGTCAAATTCTACAGTGGGGCGCATTTCCGATTTGTACAGCAGTTGTGTACTATTAATTCCTCACTGCCGTACATCAGAGTTGGTATCAGCACTTCATTGTGGACTGCTAGTTGGACAATTTTTGGTTAGCTCCAACCGCATTCAGTCCTCCGTTAATGGAGTTTCCTGTTTCGAAATAATAGTTTCTGAAACGATATATTTACGATGCCTGAAAAATTATGAATTGATCCTGTAACTCGTGTACTCGGGATCACCATATTACGAGATTTACTTTTAATATACCTACATCCGCATTGTTTAAAGAAATAATTTAAACACTACATAAGAGTGATTAAAAGGGTTCTCTGCCGGCTACCGTTCGGAGTAATATTCATGTCGCAGCGATGGCTAATTGAAGATTTTAAATTCCTCTCCGGGCTGTAATTTCATTAAAATTTCCTTATCTCCGCGAGGAAGAGTCCGGAGCCTGTTATTAGGGTCCGGCCGAGAGATGCTCAGCTCGGTCCGGCTACCGGGACCCCTTGAATAAATTAAATTACTTCGCCTCGGGCACTCGTTTAGGTGGGCGCTTTCGGAGGGCCGCTGCCTTTTTGGACCTCTGGAAGGAATTAAAGGACGAAACTGAAAATAACAAGTCGACTATGTGATGTGGAAAAATTGGTGAAAACATCACCAGATTTAATATAATACAAAGAATACAAACCATTCATGATTTCACGGCCGTATTCATCAATAACATTCAATCATCGCTATGTTAAAAATTGAATTGACCGTTCAATCTTGTGCATTCAATGGGTTCACTTAAAGTTAAGCCTGTTGGCGTTCATTTATGTGGATGTGTTGAAAATAAGTTAGAATGAACAAAAATCAATTAAAGATTTGAAGATATGTATATCTTAAAGGATGCGATCCCCTCTTTTTTCATGAGTGTGCTTAGCGTTAAATCTGAATCAAAATCTGATCTAAGATCTAAAAATTAATTCTTCTTCGTATGATGGAGGTCATAGTGGGATGCTGAGGTTATACAGCCCGTCGACGGGATCATGAGTCACTTGGTTCAGCACAGATGCGCCACAGGGAAACTGATGAAGGGGACATTTGTCTTAGATGTGTTCTGTTGTTTGAATGTGTCCACATTTACACCGTTCAGAATCCTTTAGGCCCCATTTCTGCATCATGTATGCACGACGGCTGTGACCGCACCGGATGCGATTTAACGATGGAGAGAGAACCCTGTCAGTTTAATAGTTAGGCCCACAACAAGATGCTTGTTTTTCACGTCCGAGGTCTGCCACTGAGTTCGTCACAACTCTTCAGGGGGGTGTCGTGATTCTTATGTTCTCTGAGGGTTGCTGTCTTTCGTCATTCAGTGGGCGGTCCGATGTTTGAGAGGACAGAGAATAGTAAAAAGTAATTGCAATTGTCCAATAAAGGAGCATTCTTATATAAATTCTCGAATAAAAATAACAGCAAAGATCCGTCAAACTTCGCTCTATGACACTGTATTTTCACGTTGCCCGGGAATCGAACCCGCAGCCTCGTCGGTAAACGTAAAATGTTTTTTTTACCGATTAAATTGTTAACAAAGGCACTTGTATGCGAAATTTGTAACTTGAGTACTAATAAATTAATTAATGGGTAACTAACCAAATTTATTTCAAGTATGCAATATTCAAATTTACCCGCATTACAGCTTTTAACAATAGAGTCAGTGGTGCAGCGACAGGTTTTGACCCCGCAGTATTTTTTATTAACCTCGCCCCACACTGTTTTTTATAATAGATATCTGTACATTTTATTAATACGATAATGTTCATTAAATTTTAATGCGAATGAAAAATTGCGTTACAGAGTTTACATTTGACCCTCGGGCCTTTGGGCGGCTGCCCAGGTCCACCGGTGGTCGTTACGCCACTGAGTCGAGTGCATTGTTATGAAATTCCGTCGAAAAATTATGTGAAATTGCAGCTTTGTAATAATGCACCACTTATGTACGGCCTTTGTGCCGGGTAAAAATAATTTATGCTGTGATGATGGTTGAATGTTTACGACGATCCTCGGCTACGAATCCGGAGGTAGCGGGTTCAAATCCCGGCGTGAGCAAGTGAAATTTTATTCGATTAAGTTGTGTTGTTTCACAATTTATTCATTTAAAAAATATATGCAGTATATTTTGCGGCGCGTTCCAGAGCAGTAGTAGTATTGCCCTGGCGAAAGACCACCACTCGGAATCGAAACGTTGCTTGAAATGGCTTTAGCCGTGTTTGGTAACCAGCGGTGGTGGCTCGTAACTTTTGAGTGAGATAGAGTGCTAAGATTGAAAAATACGACGTTATTGATGTTGTTGAAGCATGAAAATGATTTAAATTTTTTTTCAAAATTTCAATTTTTTGTATGAAATCTCATAAATATCAACTTTTTATTCCACGCCCCTCTGCGTTATAATATTGTTCGTTGATTGAAATTTTAGTCAACGAACAGAGCCAAAGGCAAAAAAAATCTATCAGGATAACGGAGATAAGGGGGGAGATTGTATTTATATTGGTTCAAAGGAGGCCTTGGATTAATATATCATCAAAGGACTTTTTTCTTCCTTCGCATCTTCCACTCTTTGATCCAACTTGATAAAGTACAATATCTACAATACAGGCCCCATTTCCTTATCAGGTACTACTCTACCTTCTCGACATTCCTCTCTCGCTTAAACACCATTTGTTTCTGTAACCCTCTGCGTGTTAATGTTTCGATTAAGCCCTGAGATCGTTTGTTATTCTTGTCTCGGAATTATAATATATTGTTGGGTGGATGCCACCCACGTGCAAATCTGTAGGGACAAAGGGTTAACCGGTAAATTGCCTGGGGAAATTTCAAATACGGCCACTCAACAAAAAGGCCGATACACGTAATTCGCTGCTTATCATTTGTGGTTTATTTGAAATAACCTCTTTAACAAGTGCTCTCTATTGATTTCACATTTAATCCCGATTGAAATATTTTAGGTGCGTAGCTAATACTATTAATAATAATGATTTATATAGCGCCGTTTTTTTGTGAAAATTCACGGTTCTTTGCGATAAGTAAATAGATAGATTCGTTTATTCCAGAAGGTATGCATGGGTTATCTTAACAAACGGATTGCAATATTTGGAGCACAGACATCAGGCGGGAATGCTGTCCTTGTTCTACCGGTATTTTAATGGAAGATACTCAGAGGAACCAGCGTCAGTGATCCCTTCGGAATCGGTGCACAGTCGGGAAACACGCTTAACGCGCGCCCAACATTTCTGCACGGTTTACATGAGAACGGGTCACTTCTACGACTTGAGTTCAATAGCTCGGCTATGGAATGAGCTGCCGGCCTCTGTGTTTCCTCCCTCCTATAACATGGGTATCTTCAAGACCCAGATTCACTCCTCGCTATCCTCTAAAAGACCCTTATATATAATATAGGCCTCGAGGGAAATTTCAGGGCCCCCTGTGAGGGGTTACAATCAAAATAAAAAAAGGGTACATCCCATAAATGACAGTGAATAAAATTAAAAATTCAACAAAAATGCAAATTAAAAAAAAATAATAATTAACGCAATAACAAACAAGAATAAACACGAAAGTAGAAAACGGTTTGTAATATCTAATAGAATATTCAGATAAATAAAATTAGAGTCCAGCATGATAATTATGAATGAAAACCAAATTATTTTATATCACGTGATATATTTATTTATTTAATAATAAGACACCACCTTCTTAACGGGTCTTCTGTAGGTTGTTATCATTAAACGCCTTTCATAGCCAATTTTGGAACCTACATAATAAATGTTTTTAATTTGTACCAATAACGGTAAACATTATTTTCAACTTCGTTTTCTATTTCTCGGAAACATTTGAAAAACATAAATCGTATTGAAGAATTACGTTCTTTTGTTTCCATTGTGCGTTTAGTTTTGTAGTAAGTGGGTTTATTTACGAAAATGAATAGGGAATTGAACAATTAGTGAGCCTATTCGATTGTAAGTCCTAATGTGAATGATGGAGGCCGTAATCAACGTGAAATAGCAAAGAATAATTCTTGCAAATCGAACGCCAAATTGGCTCCTTCAGTTTTTCGATTAATGAACTTGTATTCTTCTTTTATTGACGCTATAATTAAATACCTACTTACCCACATATATCGTCGGTTCAATGCGAAAGTCGCGAATCTGTAAAAACATCCCCTCGGGATATTGAGGTTTAAAGTCCCCAAACTGGCATCTAAAATCGATAAACATTGTTAATAAACAAACTTCACATGCGTTAATGCCTTTGAAATTCATAGATATGATGGAAATTAAGATATAAATTAATTAAAATGTTTAAAAAATTACTTTGCATTCACCACTTTATTAATATACACAGATTTCAACATCTTTCGAAAGCGATGCTTTCTTCATCGGGAATATATAGAATACTAAAAAATAATAATGTAGAACACAGTAATGTAAGAATAGACAAATTATAAACATAAACAAAAACTGATTAAAGTAGGTAAGTAATTAATAAAAAATGTTAACAAAAATTATTATAAAACATTAACTAACTAACTAACTAACCATCACGCCGTTTCCCCGCAGGGGTAGGCAGAGAGGACGGTCCGCCAAACAACTCGATCTTGGCATACACTTCTGCTTCTTTCGCATTCACACATCGTCTCATACATTCTCTTCTGTTATTCCGACTTCTGACATGGCCCGACTCAAGTATTTGATTCACTTGATCGTGCCATGTCTTCCTCGGTCGCCCCCGGTTTCTTCCATTCCCATTCGCGTCATATATTCTCCTTACACTTCTTTCTTCGTTCATTCGCTCTACATGCACAAACCATCTAAGCGTCCCTTTCTTAATATTACTCATTCCGCTTACATCAGCCCTCAGTATTCTCACATTAAATAAACAAATTTATGTTAGAACAAATGAAATCATTTTTATTATTTTTTTTGATTAATTGTTCACTTAACCGGTTTAGAGCTGCACAGTTTAAACTATTATTGCTTCAGAACAATTGTTTCATTTATACACCTTAGGTGTATAAATAATAACTCTAATATTGAAAATTTATTAGAGTTATTATTTATACACCTAAGGTGTATAAATGATAACAATTGTTCTGAATTTGCCAATAATATTTTAGAAACCAATCATTCTTTTGATATAAATAAAGGTTTAAAACATTTACGTACAAATACAACCGGTTTAGAATTAGACAAATTTGAAATTTTAGAAATCAGAAAAAGAATAATAAAAATTTATTTATTGAAGTTTTTCCCATGTAAAAATAGTGCAATCATTGCAGATTAATTTATATATCCACGATTTGTTTATAATACTAGTTCAATTACCTCAAACATCAATATCCCTAAATTATGCTTTCGCAGATTCGCGACTTTAGCATTGGAGCGCCGATATGTTTATAATACATAGGTGAAATTTTGCCTTCATAATATCTTCATTTTGGGTTCATGAAATTTGAAATTGCATTTCAGCTTGTAACGTCATTTAGTTCACGATTTATAAATCTTTGAAATAGTTGTTTAAATTTTTAAAAATAAAATGAGTTGTATTGTCTGACTCTTTCATTACATAATTATAGATTTAAAATATGATATATGCAAGAATACAAATCATGGATTTAATTTTTTTTTTAAACTTGACTAATGTTGCATATTAACTACCAGTGGCAGGCTGAAAAGCTGTACCTACACCAAGAAAAATCAAAACAAATAAATAAATTAAACTGAACTATTAAATAAATTAAATTAAACTGTTTAATCATTGAAGAAGATAATATTAGCATAACCTAAATGAAAAATGAAACCTAAAAAAACAACAGCAATTAAAAAGATTAAGTCGCATCTGGGACTGATATCTTTTACTGATGTCTTTCCGGGACAACCGCTTTACCAACTTAGCTAATTAGACCAGTTCAATTTATGTCATCTTCATCGATATCATATCTTAAATTCAAGACTTTGTCAATGTCAAATTCGAGACACTATCTAGTTTGCAATTGTGTTCGTGAAGAACTTTGTAATCATCATAAAGATAGCTGCCAATAATATGGCATTAAAAATGGAGGATAATATTGACAAAGTCTTGAATTTGAGATATGATATCTATGAACATGACGTAAATTGAATTGGTATAATTAGTTGGTAAAGCGGTTGTCCCGGAAAGGTCCTGGGTTTGAGTCCCGGATGCGACTGATATATATATTTTTTCTGTTGTTGTTTTTTTCGGTTTCATGTTTCATTTAGGTTATGTTAATATTATCTTCTTCAATGATTAAATATTGCAATGAGGTTTTTAAACTTCAATAAATAATTAAAAATTAAATTATACTGTAATGGATAATACGACAAATTTCTTATTAAAACGTATTTTTTCATGAATTTTGTGAGGAACTTGTACACAACAGTCAGAGAAAGATGATTATAAAATAGCCATTTTCAAATATTCGTAGAGCAATGCACGCAATTGGTAACTACAGAGTATTGAGTAATCAAGAATATAGAGAAATATGTGATTGCAGAAAGTTTTTCTTGTTCGAAATAACATTCAAAATTCGCGTGTTTTTAAGCCTGAACGAAAAAGAGTACACACTGACAGATTGTAACTACAGCAGCGTCAGCCAACATGAAACTGGATTAGCAACATCTGCTCCCAGCCTAACGACTTCGTGTCATAAACATAACATATAAAATATTTACGCTACTCCTATTATAATGGATAACAGCGCTTTAACCTCTGTCCGGCTGCATAATTTTACAACGCTAACAGGCGGCATAGGCACAATTACACCTTATACATTTTGAGTGAAAATTACCAAATACTGACTACATGCATTATGTACTTGTTGGTGTAATATTTTGTACTACTTTAATAATAAATTAATGTTGTTTGTTTGTATCAGTTACATGTAAAATGGACGAAGGTACAATTGAACGTAGTTATGCAGAAAGCGTCCAACCCACAAATTGCCAAAATAGACTTTCATGTTTTCCTACAGATAAACACGAAATCTTTATATGATAAAAAAAACATCCAATCTCTAAATATACAAAAACTGATAATCACTCCACAAATTCCGTCACATGCCCCTGTATTGTCAAATTTACAAACGCCTTTTTCTCAGCTTTATCTTTTTGGGTTTGATGCTTTCTGCATAACTACGTCTAATTTTTTCTACCTGTGCCATCCCTTATGGGTGTAAAAACAACTCGAATCCCCCTATCTTGGAACCAGTAAATATATTATTTTGAAATTTATCCTACATAATCTTACCCAAAAAATATAGAGATGTCTTTCATGTCTCTACGTTGCCAGTAAATAAATAAATAAATTATTGTACAAAAAAAGTTATCACTCTTTAGAAACGCAAAAGTTACAATTGTACCTATACCGCCGGACAAAGGTTAAATTGACAAAACTGACTGACATTCTCGCGTTATAATAGCGTGGCGTTCTCACGTCAATGCCACCAATGTCAATGCCCTTCCGCATTATTACATGTAGATATTTTTTAATGCTTTAAAGTAAGAGACATTTTTTTACCATGGAATCTCATGTGATAATTGTATTTTTTTTCAGACGGCCATATGATAAACACCAACTGCTCCTCATCGCACAACCGCAAGGCCCTCTGCTGCAAGATGGCCGTGGAGTTTGATGTCTTCCTCGAAAGCGATAAGAAGTAAGTTGATTTGTTTACTAGTTATACTGCCCGTGTTCGTTTGAGATTTGGATTTGAAAATATATAAAAATAAATAAAGTTGGGTTACGTTTTCGGACTTAGTTTTTTCGAAGCTCCATAGCTCACAGTGAAAATTTCGTTGCGATTTGAAACTAGTTGCGTCGTTCTATAAATTTCATTCGGAAAAGTTTTGCAAATTTCATGACGCCTGAGCTCACCGCTTGAGGTGTTTTGCTATTACACGAAAACGGGGTTGTAATTAATTCAGTAATTGATCGGTTTTGCTAGTTCACCATTAAATTTTATTCGGCTTTGGATAATGGTTTTTAAAACGGAAGATTATGGAATGTAAAACAATCAAGAATTTCTAATCTATTATTGATATATCAGGGATTAATTTTAACTGTGATAGTATAATGCAATGAGTTTGAAACATAACCTCATCGCCTTGGTGATTTTATCATAGTTTTTTGTTGTGAAATTTGTATATTTTCTATCAAGTCTTTTAAAAGTCTTTATTGCCGCATACATAATTAGATCCATAAAGTGAAGCCCTTCTCTTATTAAATCCCGCTCAATGTCTTTTAACAACACACTCAATCCTTTTAAGATAACTATAATTCAGGTCACCTTTCCGAGGTATCTAAGATTGACTCTTATCTTTTCGTAATCCAAAAGAGAGGTGTTAAACAGCCGTCCATTCACTCGGTAAAACGTTTTTTGTGTCTGCTCCGAATAAAAAAATCTTATAACGTCTAACGTCTGTTATTCCTGTTGAGATTTTGTGGTTTGACTGGCATTCCAAGGGATTACGTTATAAAGTTGACAAGAAGTCTTCCAGTGTGTGGCGGTTCATGGGATTAATCGTCCGAGAGACATTATTGTGAATCTAGCTAGACATGCCGATTATAAAACTAAAAATAGGTTTTTTACTTCAGGTTTTAGAGTGACTGAAGAATGAAGTGACATCGGATTACACGGCCCAAGATCATTATTTTTGTTTGATCGAAGAATTATAGCTGAATAAAACCGTTCCAATGCTTGATGTTTTGATGTAATACTACGCTTTTTCAATGATAATATTTAAGAATATTTGCTGTTTCAGTGCTCAAAATTGTCATTGAGTAAGAGATTTTATAGACAACTTTTTTTTTCTCTCATTCAAATAGTATTCTAAACATATGAGATTATAGTTAAAAAATAAATTTTGTTGATAACATGCTCGGGTCTCTCTATTTAATCGAAAATTTAAGTTTACCAACTCTGGAAACCTCGTGGATTATATTTGCGAGTTAAAAAAACTTTTTTTTTCAATTTAAGCAATACATTTTTTTTACAGTAACTCCACACAGGAGACCAAGGAGGAAATAATTTCCCTCAAGGCCTATATCATCTTTGGGGATGCTGTGTGGAGGAACATTTATTTTTCTATTTACATTACAACATTACATACTATTGTTTTTCATAGTCCTCCTCACTGGGGCTTCCTGCGCTGATGTTTTTCATAGTCCTCCTCATTAGGGGTTCCTGCGCTGATGTTGACTTGGTTTTATTTAAAAAATATATTGTTTTAAGCTCCTAGTTCTTTTTAAAATGCTGGATGACTCCTCTTCTTTGATTTCTTTGAGCCAGGTTTTTATCTTCTAATATCCTTCTAATTTATCTCGCTTTTGAGCTTTTGTTTATACTTTTTTTAGATAGTCACACTATGCACCCTAAAACGGTTTCTAGCTGAACATTAGGCCCAATACTACGGAGGCTGTCATCACAGTAAAACAATATAGCCTATTTTTATGACTATCTTAATGATGTTATAAATTCGCTGATAATACGAGCTTTTCTACTCCCCTAGTTTTAAGGCATTGGAGTCATGCGGTTATAATATTCTAGCGTAGTATCAAGACATAATAAAACCGCCATAAAATCTGTCTATAAAGCCTTTAGCATATTATGAGCTGCGGTAAAAGAAAAAAAAAACAGTGAGCTAAATATGCTATGTTATGATAATTTCACATTCATTATTAAGTGCGTGAAAGCCAATTAGGTGTAGGTACATATTTATGCCCAATATTGTAATCGGAACTTGTGAAGTTTTTAATTGTTATAATGATGGAGCAATAAACATCGTAACCGTAGAGTTATAAATAGTAAATCTTGTTACTTACTGTTATATTATTGCTTATTTGTTATATTTATTTTATTTCTTACTTCCGATGGGAAATCGGTATACATATATTCAATTTAGATATTTATTGATCACTTTTGAACATTGTCGTAAAACAGTAAATTCAGTATGCCGCCTTTTTAATTGACTGATAAAACATGTTAATTATTCACAAATTTAAGAGGATGTTATCATTTTACTGTTCATTTCCACCTTCTCAAAGGTTTACATAATTCCAAATATTGGTCACGTATGTTGAAATGTACTCTACTCGGAAAATCTTTGTTTTTGTAATGTGACAATCACCGCAAATGTAATATTTGAGCTGCGTATTCGATTTAGACGACCGATAAATCTATAGTATCCACAGAGTAATTGATGTATAGAGATGCCCTAACCCGCAAGAGGAAGAAATCAAAATATGTGGGGCCAGGGGTGAGCTAGACATGCCGGTAATTTAAGTAAAATAGCTACTAAGTAAAAAGGTTCGGCTTGTTAATAAAAACTGAATATTTTGTTAGAGTGTTCAGTTTGACCCCTTTTATAAGTGTTTTGTAATTTGCTTACCGCTGTCAAAATCAAACAGTCACGAAACGTGGACGGCAGTGCACCAAAGCCAAAATGGGTGTCACGTGATCTTTGTCTCCAGCCACCGACATCATATTATGGTAAGTCTATCAATTCTGACGTCAGTGATGGTATCGCAGCCTGAGGTTAGCAATGCAAATACCGGGAACATACAGGAAGGCCTTATTAATTATCTCTGGATGTAAAGTAATGCCTCAAATTAACTTGAATTAGTGTGTAAACAGCTTTTTATCAAGCTTTTTATAATTTTTATTTCCAATGCGAACATAGTTTGGTAGAGGCTCGGATAATACCAGTACTCGCTTAGCAGAGATACATATTAAGAATGTTATAGTCTACAACATTGCTGAAGGTTTTAAAATGTCTAATTACATAAGTGACAAATACAGCAGATACTACGGCCGTTAATATAACTAATTGCTTTCAGTTAGACCGCCGTAGAACGGTCATTATTTTTCTTTTTAATAAGCCCGCTCCCACCGATGCAATTTGCGGTGCAGTCGAGTAAACGGTGCATCGCTTCTGCGATACTTATATATTTTTTTCTCAGCGCTGCGACATTAGTGGGTAGGTGGTGCTCGCGTTAGAATTTTAAAAGCTCTAGCAGAAGAATGAGAACAACTAGAAAATGATTGAACTTGAATTTAATTTCCTCTAACTGTATGCGATTTCAAAGCGTGAACCAGACCATATCTGGAAGTCTGATAGTACTGATCATCGAAAATATGTCACTGAGAGAAAAAAAAATCGAATTATAACATGCCTAGTTTGATATGTTAATCGACATGTTTTAACCCCTTTTCCACGTTTGTTGAAAGGCACGGAATGTGGCTGCGATCAAGAAGCTATAAAGATCTGGATCACTTAACGTGTTCTTTTTTTTTGCTAAATTCCTTCCTCGCCGCATTTTCATTCCTTCTGAGGAGTTATGTGTTCCTGGTGCCTACCCCGCCGCGGGGCGCTCCGTATTACGTATTATTTATTTCATGTGCCACAGCGATATTGAAATATCTCCGACCCATTTTTATTTTCTCTCTCCTATCTCTCGTGCGGGGAGGTGTCGGGAATCCATTTGAATAATTCTTGCAGTCTGGCTGCCTGCTTTCGAGTTTAAATGAAAGTTTTTCAATATCCTTCCCTGCACAAGGAACTCATATTAAATATGGAAATACAGAATTTTAAATTATTTTCACATTATATAATTTTATATACTTGCAGCTGGAAATAACAGCCTCACAGTGCATTCAAAATGTGTATTTGTGTGCCCTACTTTGGAATAAATGCGATTAATTTACATTGAAAGCTTGATTCCATTGGACATTTGAATAAATTACCATTTTGATTGAAATCGATAAATCATTCATTCCGACTAACTACTCTCTGATTCGTCTGTTTAATTGGAAGATTCTAACTCCCATCATAAAAATGCGCAATAATAGTTCCTCTTTTAAATTGACAAAATAATAATTTAATCGCAAAAATATTTTATTAAAGCTATGCGTTGAAAACAAAGAATAATTGATTTATCTACAAGAAATGGTGTACTTATCTATTCAGTCACACACGGGCTATCCGATACGAAAGGTTGACTGTTAATTTTCAATTAGAGGTAGTCGAAAGTTCAGTGGGTGGGACGCTCGCCCGATAAGGGTGGGTCGTGGCAGCGTTGCCAAATTATAATTTTACAAAATTTGGGGTTTTTACAAAGTGAAATGCGCTTTCAGCTACCGTATAGTTTTGGCTTAGTCTCTTCATACAGCCTCTGCATTATTTTGTCCATACACTTTTCTGACCAACTGAATAACTTCCCTCTAGAATTATCCATAGAATTTGATTGGGCAGTCATTCCGCTCCATCCTGACATTCTTCTTTTACACCTATTTTTTCTATGAAACCTCGCATTTTTCCCTGAGTTCTGCAATAAATCAGTTTCTTGTGTGCTACTAATACGAATTTACGTGCCCTTTAAATAATTCGACCGATGGGAAACCTCTGATCTAGATACTTCCTAGCCTTTGAGTTTTATCGATTCCTGTAGATTGTACAATCGTAAATACGTGTTCTGTTTTCCTTCGGTAGCCACCACCCAGTACCCACACCACACATATCTCAATATTTTTCGTGCTGTACGTTACAAGTTATTTGTTTAATCCCGTTGTTCGGCGAGTTGCCGGTTGCTGGCCGAGGTCCGAGGAGGATTTATTGCCCCGGAAAGTAGACGCTGGAACTAATGAAGACTCCTCGGTGATTGGAGGTTGGGGTGGAACCGTCCCTACCAAATTATTGTAAGCTTGATTCCCGAGCTGTTCTATGAATTCTAAACATTAATAATCGTTCCACAAGCATTGATTCACTTGAACATATATATGTTGAACAATTTACCTAGTACGCTTTCTTGCAATATATATTATACTCGTGCATTTTAAGTTAAATCGTCGGTTTCCCTTATCATGACAGAACAGCCATGTGGACATTTTCCACGGAATTTAGTCATTCATTTTTTCCAATGGTTTGCATAAATTGTTTCCAGAATTAACGAAAGAAGAGAGATCATCATGATAGAGAGACGCTGTCGGTGAATGTTTTACCCTTCTAAAGGCTCAGAATAATTGCTAGGAGCGACGAAAATGTGCATTATCATAGTTTATGCAACTGTGCATGCCTTTATAACCCGATTTCCCAAGCCTTCGTTGTGCCTCTGACTTTTGTCGAGAATAATAATAAATCTAATACTTTGCTATTTAGCCTCCATTTTGTCAAATGTATACGACCTAAAGACACTTGGAATGTATTACAACCCAAAAAACACTTCAAACTTTTTTTAAATGCATGTCCATTCGAGTAAAATTAACCTGTAAATAATTTTTATTTAAAACATTATAAATTATTTGAAGACATACAACAATGTTGCATTCAGTTAAGTTATGAACTCAACTCATTTCGGGACTGTTAATTTTTGCTACATAATATTAAGTTTAACGAAGTTTTCAAGGCATAAATAATATGTACATTACGCAGCATTATGCTAATTAGTCATACAGTGTGCACATGTTGGTGGATGCAATCTATTAACCTTAACTTATAATAAATTACCCATAATTAGTAGAGGATAGAGCTTTGGAAAAATATTTGTACAGCGCCCTTGGTGCGATTTTTCATATTTTACCCTGTACAAATCGCAAGTACGCCCCACTGTAGAATTTGGCAGCCACCTCTAGTCGGGAGCCCCAAAATATCTGAAAAATACTCTTGACTCTGTGTAAAAACGAGCGGTCCGTTTAATAGATTCGCCTATCTTAACAAACGGATTGCAATCTTTGGAGCACAGACGTCAGGTGGGAATGCTGTCCTTGTTCTACCGGTATTTTAATGGAAGATGCTCTGAGGAACTAGCGTCATTGATCCCTTTGGCACCGGTGCACACTCGGGAAATACTCCAAAAGCCCGTCCAACATTTGCACCCGGTTGACATTTGTCACATGAGAACGGTTCGCTTCTACAACTTGTTCTTGTGTTCAACAGCTCGGCTGTGGAATGAACTGCCGGCGTCTGTGTTTCCTCCCTCCTACAACATGGGTCCCTTCGAGACCCAGGTTCATTCCTTTCTATCCTCTTAAAGACCTTCCACATAGATGATATAGGCCTTGAAGGAAATTATTTCCCTCAGGGCCTTCTGTGCGAAGTTATTGTAAAAAAAGCGATTATTATAATGTCCTCTTCGTATTTTAATTATTTTTTGCAATTAATAAAATACCAGTTAGTAGAGAAAATATTCTTCTCGTTAAGTTCAGGAATCATCTCTTAGAAATATATAAATCTTCATTCGAATAACGTCTGTGAGAAACTGAACTGCCAGGCGAGCAACGGCTACTAGGGATTGAACAGGAGATAAATTTCCTGTCTAATTAATTAATTAATTCGGTTCTTCGGTGCAAAGCTCTGCCATGTTATTGGCTTCATGTGTAGCTTAGTTAAAGCCTAATGGACCGATCAGCTTGCATGGGAATATGTATGTACCGAGATTCGTTCACGAGGTATGATGCTGTGTTTAAAAGATTAAATTATTTGCACCTGCAGCGGATGTAGTGGAGCTTTTGGTCCCTGAAAGCTTTTCAGAAATGAATTAATTTTTACTATCTGAAATGTTATTACTTAACAGTAATATGTAGCAGATATCTTATGTGCTTAATATCACTGGCGGTTCGTGGCATATCTCACTGGGAATTCAATTAGAAATTAAACAAGTGAGAAAAAAATCCTTCTATTCAAGAAAACATACTATGTTACTTTTTTTAATATTATATGTATATTTTTACCTAGATCTAAAATAATCTCATCATATCACTGCACCAGAAATTTACACGATTCATTAAAATGTCTTTGGCTAATGAATAATATAATGTCGTAGGTTACAAAACATTGTTCTATAAACTAAAATCATAATTTACGTAATAAACTTTACTGTACGTTTTTAATTTAAAACCGAATCATTTACATTAATTAACTTATTTTATTAACGACTTAAAACACAATAATCACAAAAAAATCTGTTGATTCTTACATGATCTTAACATGACTGCGCACACCTTGTAGATTCTGAAGGATTGCAGACTCGGCATGGTTTCCCGCCCAAGCCTCACGACAATGACAATGTATAAACTATTTCTTAGGATAAAAAGCCTCATAGATGCTGAATTCATTACGCACACATGTAATTCGTTTCTGATTCGCTCTCGTGCAGTATTACCTATACGGACGGGTTGGTTTTTAAGCACCGAATTTGAATGGCGCGCTGTTTAAAGTGTGGTAAAATTATGATGCATGTTTGTTTCACGTTCATATCCTTTTATGGGAGTTCACTGTACAAATGCAGGTTAGAGAAAAACGCAATTATTTAGAGCCTTTTCATCGTGAATTCCATTCAAGACTCACTAAGAATACGATAACACTCAATAACTCCTCTTGTGCCACCAGTCTTCTAATAAATGTAACATCAATAGAAAAGCCAGGTAAGTATATTTGTACAGCGTCCTTGAGGTGATTTTTCACAAATACGGCACTATACAAATCATCCAATTATTATTATTAATTTAATATTATATATTCAATTCTGTATTGTATATTAAATTTTATATTTTACTATATCTACTGTAGTACAACTATCAAAAATGTACAATTTTAATTTGTACATGAAAAAAAACCTCCTGTCATTTAAAAATCATTTTTTATTTGTACTATATCAGGTTTTTATCCCATGGCATATGTGCTTAGAATCTTTCCAGCTCTGCCATGGATTAAGTCTAAAGTACTCGTAGATACTTTTTTTCCATAAAACAAATTCTACGCGCAATCCACCATATTTGTTTGTTTATTTAAAAGTGGAAACATTTCATCCCTGCAACAAAAAGAACAATGCGCGGTAGGTACTGAAGCTGTTTGTTCTCTGACCTTTGATTTTATGTCCTAACAAAGCTTCGTTATGATCCCCTCCAGCTGATAAAAATTAGCTGATTCATCAAAGTGTAATTTTGATATCTTTATTAAACCGTCTCGACCGTATACTATCATCTCATCCTCTGTTTTATTTCTCAATAAACTTAATCAGTTTTCCACTCAATTCTCTTTCTCTTACATGTTTTCATGTCGCATCTGGGTAAATTGAATTCTGCTTTTGTCCACGGAATTGTGGTTATACTTATTATTAAGTTAGGTACCTAAACGAATATAAGATACCGTTTTTTTGGGAAAAGCTGGCGTACAGTGTTGACTTTATCTTAACTGTTGATTGAGACGTAGCAGTTTAGTTTTTCCCACGTTTCCAGTGTTTACGTTTAACCGAAAAACTGTTTTATGTGAACCATATTACGGTTGACTAATAATGTATATATTTAATTCATTAAAATTGTGATAACTCGTTGATTTCTTACTATTGAACTTATCAAGTGATTACTAATTCTGGAGACCATTGTATCTTCTTCGAGGTAGCATGACTAATTAATAAATCAAATTACGAAGCTTAAAATGAAAATGAAAATATGTGTTATATATTATACACTATAATGACCATAGAATAAGTGTGGCAAGTGGTGTGCTGCGTCCTCCTTACAGCTCAGTGATAAGGAAAGCTGAACGTATCGAGATAAAGTTGGCAGTGTTCACCTCACGCTTACTTACTTACGGTCACCGGATCTGGGTAATGTACGAGTGAACACGTTCCAGACTCTGCATGACCAAAACTGCCGAAATAAGATTTTTGAGAGAAGTGGCAGGAGTCAGGAGTCACAAAATGGAATCGAACAAGAAGCTCGACGATCTGAGATGAGCTAAACATCGAATCACTGCAGCTACTCTTCATATAAAAGTCGCAACTGATGTGGTTTCAGAAGATTCAGAAGAGTGCTATTCCAGATGTAAGACGTCCAGTGGGCCGTTTCTGACACAGGTGGGAGAAGCAATTACGGAGGCTGTGTGAAGAGAGGCTGGACCTGCTATGAACGGAGGCCCATGATGTAGGACAGGGACTGGAGGCGCCTTGTCGATGCCATGGGTCGCCGATCCGAGTAGGACAAGGGGACTAAGATATAGATTCAGAGTTGGATAAGGAGAGGGGAAGAATAACGCACGCATTATAGGCAGACTTTCTTTCGACATCCTAAAAAGGTATTGTTTTTGTTCCAAACTAGTCAGTTTTAAACCCAATGATGCTGCGTATACAAATAATTTATTAAATTTTCAGTCGCTCACCATAAATTTACAAATTTTCAAAGCTTACTTATTTTTTAAGTTAAAAAGAAAGTTGCTTTACTGGCTAGGATTTTTAAAGTACATCTTCTATTCAAGTTTCAAAATATAAATCACTAATTTACTCTGCGGTGGAGTACATGGCCAACCTTTTTAGTAAGCGATGTGTGAATTGCAGTTTGGCGCACTGATTACAGGTATTCCCACGGACCATACGCGTCTGGTTGTCAAGGAAATGCACTACAGTGAATCTTGTCGGAGGACCTGCCTTTGTAAGGTATTAATTTAGTGTCGGTCAGCTCCAAATCAAGATAGACCGGGAATCCGTTAGAATTCAGTGCTTGAGATTGATTATTTTATATATCCTTGTTGTTAATGTTGAAGTAAAACCTGTAATTGAAATAAGCTTGAATACAATATGTCTGCACCTCATTCCAGAGTTAAAGATATATTACTCAGTCGCCCCGGTAAAAAATACAGAATTCTTCGACAAAACGTAGCGCTTCTTTTTTGCATGTTTAGTGATCAGATTTTACTAGTCAAGAATCTCCATCTCCCTCTTCAGCATTACTCTTTTCCCAAAAATCCAGATGCCTTCTTTTTTATTTCCTCTGTCTCTGGCGCAGTAATTTTTTAACATCCCCTTTTCACTGTATCCATGCCAGGATTCCTCAATCTGGCCCAAGGTTGTAAATCTTGGATATTATGGATGAATTGAATGAATCCAGAAGGTTTTTGGCTGTTGTCACTATTATACGTATTTTGGTGAGTAATTCATAAGTGTTCTAACGAGGCTTGAATCTTTTTACAGTAAGTTAGTGGAGTGGTGATTTATTGAGAATTTCGTGAAAAAAGAAGAAAGAATAATGCAGTCACGATTATTTAAGTTTGACATTTGACTGTTGCGTTTACACTGAGTAAATTTTATCATAAAGGTGCAATGACGTACTAAATTGAACTAAAAATGGTTAAACAAAGAATTACATTAAAAAAAAAAACTAATAATTAAAATGAAATAATTTTACTTATGACACTTAACACACTTAAATTTGGTAAAATAATTATTTTGTTTCAAATTTGATATTATTTCTAAGCTCTTGAGTTGGATAAGGACGGGTTTTATGGATTTATTCGCTGAAAATAACAGTTGCGGTGTCGTTTTAAAATGTACACGATAATCTCAATAAAGCCGCCCGGATTATGCATGCTCCTTACTATTTATCGGTACACCAGAACAACGCCGGTGGATTTATGATTCTATTGTACGAAGTTAACCGGGTTTCATAAATCTTAACTGCATGGAATAGATAATAATGGTATTTAAGCCTGTACAGCACAAAATTCGAGAAAAACGAGAATTTTACGGTTCATCGTCGAGATCATTCATTTGCTCAGCGGCGCCACAGCGGTCTTCTCTTACCTTTGCTTCTCCTCACTCCTGTTCGACAAATAATTTGATATCTTTGTTTTGGTCCATTGTTTATCCTCACGTATGTGCAATATTTAACTAACGTCTTGACCGGCCACTAGTGGGCGTCCTGGTCTGCGTAACCCGAGTCGGTGGAGCGTAAAGAACTCCCAAGTTGCTCCCGGACATCAGTATTATTTTTTTAATACAGAACCTGCACTGCTTGCAGATGTGTAACCAGTGGTTACTGCGCGTAATTAGAATCGCATTTAATTTATTTATGATTTGTATTATATTACGCCCCCTTAATATGTTCACCAGCAGGGTTGAGTGACATTTCTTGACTTCGTTCTACTGTAATACGGTATGGATATGTCTTACAGAATCGAGTATAAGCTTAAAAATACATACAATTTAAGGCCATAAATCTTAGAACAAGCTCCCATTTGAACTAAGGTTCCAAAAAAACGTGACTGAATTCAGAGCGAAACTAAAATTATAAATTATGGTTATAACACTTGGCCGTTTTTGTGAGATATCACTTCGAGGGCGCCTTGGAATTTTTACCCATATAATATCCATATAAATAAGTTTACCCTTATAAAATCCATATAAAAAAAATATTTCTACAGAACCACATTTCGTAGAAGAAAAATAATCGCAAAAATTAGTTTTTTTTTGTTTATTTAATAATAGATGACATGTCAGTGGCGTGCAGTCCATAAAGGCTGAAGCACTGTCCTACCTCAAGAAAAACGAACCATAAAAAAATAATCAAAATATAAAAGAAAAATGCAACAAATTTTCTGTCATGTTTTTTCCATGAATTTGGTAAGAAACTTGTAAGCTCATTTATACAGTTAGTCATAACAATCAGCGGAAGATGATAATGAAGTGGTCATTTTTAAATAGTCGATGCACAATTCTTACCCAAACCTGAAAACCTTTACATGAACCTATGGTGAAAGTGCAATGCACCCCATGTGACATGTGTACAGAGACATTAGATGGGTAAATATTCGATTCAACGAAAATATCAACTATTTTTATAAACAATAATTATTAGCCTGAAACACTCATCCGAATTGAAAAAAAACCTTTCCGAGCAAAGATAAATGTCGCCGACAGGACTCGAACCTGCACCCTTCTGATGTCCGGTCAGATGCTTTACCGTTGAGCTACGTCGGCTTATCGCAAACCCGTCAAGTTAATCAATATATCCAAGTGTTTCATTCAATAATTACTGTTTTTATTATATTTTCACCTGTATTATATTTTTTTAAATTATATTTTCGGTAGAGCATCTGACCGGACATCAGAAGGGTGCAGGTTCGAGTCCTGTCGGCGACATTTATCTTTTCTCGGAAGGTTTTTTCAATTTGGATGAGTGTTTCAGGCTAATAATTATTGTTTATAAAAATAATTGTTTCCCTTTGCGCTATGCACAAAAATCTTGTCTTAAGTTTTTAAGAAGTTTAGTTTATCAATTAGAAAATATCAACATTCCTCTCTACGCAATTTTACTTTATTTTATTTTGCCCTTGTCATATACAAGTAGATACATCTGGCTATCCCTAAAACATGATCTACGAAATATCACGTAAGCGCCCTTTTAGTTTTTCCAAGACTGCCTTTTCTGTATCTAATAATAATAATAATCGGATGATTTTTATAGCGCCGTTTTTGTGAAAAATCATTTTAAGGGCGCTGTACAAATACTACTTCCTCTTCTTATATTATTCTTATATTACATCTATTACACTTTCTATGAAGTTTCTTTTTTTTTTTTACATCTATCACTGTGAACGTGTTATTTTTGTATCGCTTTGTATATACTGCATAATATTTTGTAGTTTTATTAGAACTGTTGGAGTAATATTAAGAATAAGTAAGAATGTATAAATAGAATATGAAAGGAGCAATGTTGAAATACCACTGTATGGAATTAGTTAATCATTATTTTTAAGTTTATTATAGTAACGCGCACTTGAAGTGAAATAACACAAAACTGCGCCGTATAACCGCTGTGTTATTGTTTATTATTATAATCTATGATTTTTTTACAATCCATTTCAATGAGTGACCCAATCCAAGAATATACCATCAGTACTGCCACGGCTGCCTGGATGGAGTCCCTCCTGATAGTCAGTCCCCTGGAGACGAGAAACCGTTAAATATTCACTATAAACAATAACATAGCGGTGTTATTATACTAACCTGAGGAACGTATTGCATTGCACTACCCCTGTATGCCTTCTGGAATAAAGCATTATTATCATTATGAAACAAACAAAATAAATCGCCCTAAAATAATTTCCCTCTCGGTTTAGTTCTGAAATGTTTCGACTCCTTTTTAACTCCGCGCATTGCCAAGGCAGCACCGAGCGCTGCATCCCCGCATCCGCAGCCAGTAATAAAAAAACTGCATCGGCCTCAGCATTCTCTAATGTTTATGTTTGTTTTACTTGCTCGCTACATCAGCCGCCAAGTGAAGTAACTTGAAACTGACGGGTATTTGGTTTTTTCGTTACCACCACCTGCTTCTATGGCGTACGTGGATGTCTGTGTGTGCTTTTTGTTACTGTAGTTTTATCTCGGGAGAACAAGATTTATCTTAAGTTGAACCAAATTTTAAATCCGTGTGGCAAGTAGGTTGCAGGCACTCACCCAATCACCCACCTGCCTCATTAAAAAAGTAATATTTATAATAACTTAAGTTAAGTAGTTATTTGATCAAGATTAAAATAATTCTCATGTGAGGCAAATTAGAAGAGATTGAATCATGTTTTGTGAAATTCAGTGGCGTAATAATAAACTTTCGGTCCCGGATTCGTTTATCCCAAAAAGTATGTGCTTCTCTTTCTCGTTTGTCTTTCCATATTCCATTCAATCAAGAAACCAAAGTACTCAACTTTTACGTGTGTTCAATGATTTCAGGCTTGTTGTTTATAAAATGAGTTGCCCCCGGGCGTTGCCCGAGCTGCCTAAGTGGTCGCTACGGCACTGGTATGTAAGATTTAAAAATCGTTTTCTGAGCAACGAAATATAAATCTTTCTGTAAAGACACGAATACCAAGTGATTCTTTCCCAAGAAGAATTTTATTATTTATTTACTAATAAATTAAAATGAATAACTTTGTTTACAACACTATTTTTAATATATAAAAACAAGCTTTCCTCATCAGGATAAACAGTATACTAAAAATAATGACAAGTATAGACAAATGATAAAATAGAAAATAATAATGTAAGCATAGACAAATTACAAACATAAACAAAAGTTAACAATAATAAGTGACGAAATTAGCTAAGTAATTAATTAAAAATGTAAAAAAATATTTTGAAATATTAAATTTATATTAAAATATTAATTACTATTATTATTTATTATTAATATTTATTTACTATTCTTTTATTTATGGTATACGGTATAACAGAGCTCCTTCAGTGCATAAACTAAAGTTAAGATAGACACATAAAACTGTCGCGACTGCTTTAACTGCTCACCCTTTCGGATACATCAAAAAATTCAATCTCTCACATGTGCAATGAAGTGCACAGGCTGCAAGTTCAGTACTAAAGTAACCTTGCTTCATTTGTTTGTGTTTTCTTTCTCACTCTTCTACTTGCAGCCCTTCGTCTCAAGGATCCCGTTTCTTCCTTTATTTACTGACGCCATCTGGCATCCAGACTGCTCTGCATCCGTAAAGGATGAATTAGAAAGGAGCTTTGTCATAAATTCTCCAACCCCTCACACTTTATGCATTGGAAGCATTTAAGCTTTGATGTAGAAACGGTTTTGTGATTTTCATATTTTAGTACAGTGCACTGACTCCTAGAATTCGTCGGAATTTTTTCGTGCATTTCATCCCAAATAGGCAAAGTATGCTGATTGAATTTTGTAGACTGTGAAATAGAGTAAGGTTTGTTTTTTTTTGTTCTTGCGTTTAATGAATAGGATAATTTTAGGTATTTTTCGAGACAGGTCGTAACTTCCTGCCATTGATTTATGATATACATTTTATTTTTTTTTAAATGTGAAAGATTTGATTTTTTGATTTTGTTCAGATTTGGTCAAGTGAGTTCATCATTTGGAAAACTTCGAGCTTAATTAAATATTCTACGTAATTTTAAATACGAAATTATCAATAGTTATTTATATTTTTCTTACTTTTCGTATGGCAGTAGCTTCACACATTTGTGCGCTAGTACATGCAATAATTTACGTATACTGTTAGTGACTTTAGGTAAGTACGAACCGGCTAGCTTAGCTACGCAATTTGGGTGTGCATTTCTACCATTTATGTATATGAATATCTAAAGTTTGAAATTTAATTTCAAACCGCCATTCTCCATGTCGGTTCCGGCTGTATTAGTTCCAAGATCCGCATTGTCAACATAAAGTTTCCCCATCGGGCACTGAAAACTTCGACAGCCAACTGAGCAGCAACAGTTTCGCAGTTCCATTGTTCTTTGGTGGAAGGCATGCAGAAGTAAAAGGCTCAGCACTCAGCAGATTGGCTGCCAACTGAACACGAACACTGAAGTTCTACAGTACACACGGCTAGGTAGGTTCTACGTTCTACTGTTCTGTCCTGCAAGTTAGGACGGCTGGAAATGTGTTTGCTTCTCTATTTGCTGCGGAATGGGCTTGAGTTCATCGTTTACGGATTATGCTTCTCTGCTGCTAAATTTAGTTGATTGTTTGTCAATCAAAGATAAATTATTACTATTTCATTTGTATTGCAAGCATAATATTATAGAATCTGTTGTAAATCTATGAACCTTAACCCTCCGAAACCCGACATAATTATTATTAATCTTTGTGGTGAGGGAAAAAATCGTTCATTCTTCCGATTACGGAAATCTTCATCACAATAAGACCATGCAAATAAATGCGTACTCCTCTTTTGCCAATAACATTTTAATAAATGATAAGTAGGATTTATACAGTAACTGCAATATCATGCAATGTGCGGTGTTTTCTAATGTACTCGTATGTGTCCTGTGCGTGCGGGGTCATATCCATCTCGAGCGACAACTTTATAATTTAACGTTTTAATCTGGAGTGACCTACCAGGTAAGTATGTTTCTGTATCTGTACTGTACATAATAAGATAAACCGTAGAAAGTAATATTTGTACAGCGCCCTTGAGGTGATTTTTCACAAAAACGGCGCTATACAAGTCATCCAAGTATTATTATTTTTATGTAAAATCTCTTGACCAATATTTAAAAATTCCGTTTGTATTATACACGTGTGGACGATTGAAAAAAAAACATTTAAAGATTAATTAAGATGAATGGTGGATATCAAATTAATTTACAAATTGTATCGACGGTTAAGTCAATCATAAACAGATAATACATAAATCTTTTGAATAATTAGGCGGTATTAGTATTTCAAGCAACGTAATATGTAATTATTTTGATCTTTCTCAGATTTGAAATAAAAAAATTAAAACTACCAATAATTTACACAGAAAAATATATCCGTTTTCTCGTGAAAAATTCCTCGGCTCGTTATTAATTTTAGGCACTTTAAAATGCGTTAACGATGTTGATAAATCAATTATCAGGCGACTGAAATGAGAAACTCAAAGGAAATGTAAAATAAGGATGTTTACGGGAAAGTGAACAGTAAGTTTACCGGATCTAATTAATTTTATTGGCAACATTTCCGTTTTTGGAAATGACCGGGAAGTAATTCACCTGTTATATTTTAAATGATTTCTTCTTGTTTAATGTCAGGTGAAATCGAATAAAAAATTATAACTAATAACCACAATAACGTTTTATTCAACTCAGCCACGGAATCACCTACCACGAAATTACTATTTTGCTCTGTTTTCTAAACTAAGAAAACTTGTTATTTTTCGTATAAAGAAATGTTATTTAGGTTATATTGAAAATAAAAACAAACTATCTTATCATAGAAAAAGCATTAAACGCCATAAAAACCGGCTCAGGTGAGAATGCAATTATTCCGTCCATTCATGAGATTAGTAACGGATTATAGAACTTCCGTTTCCTGGTGAAACCGATGATCGCATTAGGCGGGAGAAAAAGAGCCAATCAGGGTCCGGCGGTTTCCTTTTCTTTGTGGTCTCACGAATAGATAACCGATTAATGTAATTAGTAATTACCTCATTATAAAACACTGGGTAAGTACCTATCCAGTCTATCCACCGACCACCATACTAGATTGGAATTTGGTGCTTTCTTTTTCTTTTAGTATTGCCTGTCAACATTACGATAATATGAGAATCGTTGATAATTCTCCGACATAACAAATGTTGAGATTCGTAAAGAATGCAAGGCTGATGTAAGCGTAGTGAGCAAGATCAAGAAAGGGACGCTTGGATGGTTTGGGCATGTAGAGCGAATGAACGAAGAGAGGAGTGTAAGGCGAATATATTACGCGAATGTGAATGGAAAAAGAAGCTGGAGGAAGACATGGTACGATCAAGTGAATCAAATACTTGAGTCGGGCCATGTCAGAAGTCGGAATAACAGAAAAGAATGTATGAGACGCTGTATGAAAGTGAATGAAGCAAGAAGTGTATGCCAAGATCGAGTTGTTTGGCGGTCCGTCATCTCTGCCCATCCCTGCGGAGAAACGGCCTGATGGTTAGTTAGTTAGTTATGTATTTTTTCGTAATTTAAAAAAAAAATTCTATTTGCATATTTCAAGCCTGTGCATTGATTTATGTTATTTTACTGTTTATATATTTTTTTGTTTTTATATTTTCATATACATATCCGCTTTGAAAACTTTGTAAACCCTGATATTATGTACCAATAATTAGCAGTTCCTTACTGAGTTGAATTGATGACTCATGGGAGTGAACTTCGTTGTATGTCTTATTTGTACTAAAAAAAACGAAAATGATTAAACCATTAAATTAAATAAACGCTTTGTTTTGCACTATTAATTTATTTTAAATTCATCACCAACCGATTTAAAACTGCTTTTGGACAAAGGAACTCTAAATATCTCTCCACTAACCTCTATAATTCACTTCCAACAGCATTAATAATCAAATAAAAACCGAAAGTATATGTAATATGGGACTGTAGGACAAATTACGTTGATTATTAAGAATATTTTATCAATTTAATGCTTTTTTTTAAATTTAAGCATCTAAATTATCTAATCTAATGCCTAAACCATTTTGTGTAGAATATTAGCACCGGTGCTATGAATATAAGTATGATCTTTTCTATTTTTTTTTGTATTTCTTGGGCTTTAACTATGTAACATTTTCTAGACATTTTTTGAGGAGTATTATCCACTATGTACTTTTTTACTTCATTTTATTACTGTGCTACCAGTTTCGACACTTCTGTGTCATTCACTGTGTTTTAAGAACGCTAGTGAATGAATACGTAGTGGATAAAACTCCTCAAGCAAGATGATATTTTTCTTTTAGACGATTGGCGAATTTAGTTAAATCATTTATTTGACTAAAATTATGTAATTCATTTTTCCACTTCGACTGAAATCGTACCCTTAAAAATGGTAAAACGGAATGTGAAATCGTTCACTGGAGCACTGGGGGAGTCATTATAAGAACATAACATCTGAATGCGGTTACCAAAATAATAATTATTATTAATTGTTTTTGTGTTTAATTCGTAGAACTCCATTTAATTTAAAAAAAAAATGTTAATCAAATTTAGTAACGTTATTATTAAGTTATGCAAGTATTTTTAGTTTCCATTATTGTGATAGCTGTTTCGGCGTGTAAGGCCATTTTAAAACTGCGGTTAATCCACACTGTGACGACTTATTTATATAATCTTATTTACTCCCACTCAATTCTAATTTGATTTAATGAATAATAATGATTTATTATCGGCAAAACTAATTCTAGAAAATAATTAAAATTCTCTATTCTGGGAGGTTTTTACATTTATAATGTGTTTTCCCCGTATTTAAATGACAAAAGGGTCACAATAATAATAGAAACTAAAAATATTTGCGGAACTTAATAATAACATTATTAAATTGAATTTACTTTAAATAAAAAAATAAAAAAAGTAATTATTGGTAGGTTTATCATAAAAACTGAAATGCCACAAAACTCCGCTAAAGTAATTCAATTTTATTGTTATTTAGATTTGTGGAATAAGCTGCTAAAAATTATGAAAAAAATAATGGAGAATATAAAACATACAAAGTAGAATAAAAAAGAGATAGAATGTTGGTAAAATATATCTAGGCGATCTTTTAAAAGATTTTTTTTATTGAATTTTTCATAAAATATGTCCAAAAATTATATTTAACGCAAGTGCTGCATATTCTGGCTTTCAAAATACCAATATTTTTTGTTTATTCACAATAAAACTATAAAAATTAAAGGTTGCTCTTGTAAACTGCTTATAGAACACGTTATCTTATTTGGTGTAATTCGTTTCTCAAGTAGATATTGAAAATGAATAGAAATTACTGCCTGCTAACAATAAATTCTCACCTCATTTATTTTCTGTCTGATCTGACCGCCTATTAAGCACCCGAAGCTGCGACTGCGACTCCTGTCCCCCGCGTTAATTAAAAACACCCGGCTGCCTACGAGATGTACGGTTCTACGGTGGCAACCAGGCAGTTCAGTCACCAGAGGAATGCAGTTACGGGACGCCCCCCGACGCGACGGGGAAACGGGCTTAATAAAGTGGGCTGTTTATTCGCCCGGTTCGAAGCGTTCAAAGTTTCAAAGACGCCGTTGCTAGATGCCATACAAAGACGTCGATCGATCCTCTATCACTTTGCTGCAGGGATGGTCAACCATTTAATATCTATATATATATATGTATATACTTTTTTTTGTGCATTTTAATCGGGACTGGTTTCAATGGTCTTCAGAATGGCATATTTTAATATGTTGAAAGTATCTTAACTTTAAAATGCTCCAGTCTGTAGATGCCCGTTATTTTGTGAAACTGGTACAGGTCTAAAATGTCACCAAACTGGAACGGCCAAATATATCTCAAATAATGTAAGAAACAAGTAGGCAAAGGAGAAGAATTTTAGTAACTTTTGGCCGTTTAAATGGTACTTATCTACATTTTACGGTCTGGCGAATCGTTCAATATATTCATGACTGTAAAAACGGAATTTTTTTCCGAGATGAACAGTAAAAAATTCTTAAATTTAGGAAATTCCTAGCGATAATAATAATAATTGGATAATGTTTTTAGCGCCGTTTTTGTGAAAAATCACCTCAAAGGCGCTGTACATATATAACTCCATATTCTCTGTCTAATTATCTACAAACGTGCCAAAAAACCATGCTTACCTGGCAGGTCACTTCAGAAAAACACTGTTTTATTAGAAAATTTCAGCTCAGAGAGGATACGATTTTTACAGTTGCTATTTTACTATTGATATTACATTTATTAGAAGATTAGCGGAAAAATAAGAGTTGATGTTTAATAATAATAATAATAATTGGATGATTTGTATAGCTCCGCTTTTGTGAAAAATCATCTCAAAGGCGCTGTCCAAATATTACTTCCTATTCTCTTTCTAATTATGTACAAACATTTACAGAAAAATATACCTGACAGGTCGCTTCAGATGAACACAGTTTTATTAGAAAATTTAAGTATAGAGATGATATGATTTTTACAATTGCCATTTTATCCTCCTTTTCTATTGATATTATATTTATTGTAAGACTGGTGGCACAAGAATCTATAAAATAACCTCAAAAAGCGTTAGAAGTTTTTAATAGATATATTTTTTTTACACATTTAGTTATTTACAGTGTTGCGGGCTACGGACGCATTTGCGCACCGGTGCGTGAAAAAAATTACTTATTCTATAAGTGACTTTAGGTAAGCACTAACCCGCTAGTCTAGCTAAGCAATTTACCTGTGCATTTCTTCAATTTATAAATATGATTGCCTGAAAAGATGAGTTTTAAGTTTAGTTCTGAATTCTGTCGAGTCTTTGATCATTTTTAAGTCATGAGGCAGTTCGTTTATTCGAAATATTAATGTTTTTCAATTTACGGACTGGATAATTTGTATAAAATAACCTTAAAATGCTTAAGAACTCTACTTAAATATGAATTTTTCAATAGTTATTTACACTTTTTATACATTTATTTACAATGTCGCGGACTGTAAAGTTTCTGGCTTTTTCCATAGCAGCTCGATGCATTTGCGCACTAGTGCGTGAAATGATTTTAATATTGTATGAGTGACTTTAGGTAAGTACTAACCGGCTAGCCGAGCTAAGCAATTTGTGAGTGCATTTCTTCCATTTATGAATATGATTGTCTGAAATGATGAGTTTTAAGTTTAGCTGTGTGTATTCGACAGAGTCTTTGATCATTCTTAAATCATGTCTAGCAGTTTATTCATATGTAATGCCTTCTATTCTTAATAAAGATTTCCTCTTATCACTCTGTTGGTATATTTTTTTTAGCAATTTATATCGATAAAAATTACTAACATTAATTGTTTTTATGGGTTCGTTTCCCCCCGTTTGCGTACATCTGATCTATCGAAACCGTATCACGGGAATGTCCGAGGTACTGCTGACAGCTGTTGGCTTCGACTGAACTGTAAAGGTATATTGGCTTTATTGAGATATAAAAATGGAGACACGTCCAATAGGCGATGTCCACTCCTTTATTAGATCTGATAAGAATCTTTGAAATGCGAATCTCGATCTTGAAGTTAAAGTTCTTTTTCAAATATCTACAGCTTCGTAGAATGTCGCTTGGGGATTATTTATTATTCACAGGTTCTATGCTTAAGACCGTAAGATTTTTGACACTTTGTTTTTTTTATTTTTATAAGTATAGCGAATATGATGCGACAACTGTAAATTACACGACTAGAAAAAAATTGAAAATATCCTCATAAATTGTCATAAAATATTTTTTCTTTGAGTATAGGTACTATGGATATGAATACGAGATATTTAGTTGACGTGAACTGTTGTTCATTGGCGATCTGCAGTTATGCCCGGGAACAATGGGACCCGGAGCCTCAACAAATACTCCGGGAGGATTAAACCAGTATCCAACTACTAATATTTTTTTTTATATATATATGTATGTAGTAATCCAATAAATTCATGTCCCCATCATTATAAAGAAGCCACAGTTTGTAAACCAAACCATTTACTCCACACAGCATCCCCAAAGATGATATAGGCCCTGAAGGAAATTATTTCCCCCAGGGTTTCCTGTGTGGAGTTACTGTAAAAAAAAAATTGCCATGCAAACAAAGTCAATTTCAGCTTCCGATGGGAAATATATTTTTCATTCAAAATTTAGGTCGAATATTCGGCATTCGGCCAATACAGCTAACCCACTGTCAAAAAGGAGAAAATCTGTACGTAAATGACTTGCAGCTGTAATACTGTCAAAAATATCATCATTTGTCAGTTGTCACAAGTCAAAGGGGTCAAGTGGTTATTATGCTCGCTAAATCGAGCAAATGTTCCACTTTTTTTTGTGCAAAAAAGTCTTTCTAGTAAATCTGCTCCACTTGGCTTTCGGTTTTTTGCTCCTTTTTGTATAAAGCTTAACATAAAAAATCTCAAACGTGTTTAATGATTCTTTTCAATTGAAATACGATTATGCCGATAGATATTTTGAACTGAATAAGCGTTCCATTTTTGAATGGGCAGTCACAAAGATTTCAAGTGTCGCTCTTTATATATTTGTTACAGTTCTCTAAAAATCATATTGGGAATGCTTATTATTATACGGATATTCGACTCAGATATAGTCCTGGCATGAGAGATTAAGTATAACCCTCACTGAAATATTAAAAATGAGGATATCACATCGTTATCTTGGACCGAACATTAGTATATCATATTTATAATGGTATTTTTGATTATATTGTATTAAAATGGAAAATAACATAATATTCAAAAGCGTTCCCACCCATTGGGGTATTTTCATAAAAAAAGGGATAGGTACTATTTAAAACACATGGAAAATGTAAAGATAATTTTTCTGATCTTGTCGTTGAATTAAAAATGTTAACGTTTTCTTAATTATTATTGATTTTATTAACGCTTCAAAATCTCTGATTCATACACGGTCCGAATCTGACTATGACGTGGTAACCGCCACTGGCTGCTAACACGACTATCACTGGAACCTGGAACAGCTTACAAACGTCAGCCGGTGAGAGGTCGCAGACGCTTTCCGTACGAACATATCGTTTTGGTGGAAAATCAAAAATATACCATAATTTAAATCGTTGTAGACAATACTATTTATTGCATAACGTTCTTGATGGTTGGAAAGGTGGAATTAACATTCCTGGTCAAAAAATCTCTAATCTCAGATAAGCAGATGATACTACCCTCATCGCTTTTTCTGAAGAAGAAATTAATCACCTCCTTGCTAAAATAGAAGACGAGAGCCGTAATCTAGGGTACTGATCAACAAGGCCAAAACAAAACTAATGGTGATCGACAGGTCAAACAAACACCTTTGTAAGAACAAATGCTCTCAACGGTGAATAAATTCATTTACCTTGGCTCGTCTATAAGTGACGAAGGAGGTTGTGAAACAGAAGTGAAAATAAGGATTTGGTTGACAAAAGAAGCCATGAGCATATTGCAAAAGATTTGGAATGAAAGAGGCATAACAAAGATCACCAAGATGAGTCTCACCGGGCGCAGATTTTCACCATATTCCTTTACGGTGTGGAAACATGGACACTTCGAGCCGACGACAAGAAGAAAAGCGAAGAAAATGCTCAGTATGCCGTGAATGGTCAGGCGCATAAATATATCAATTCTGGAAGAGCCTGACAACCACAATGGCCATCAACTGTCTGCCTACAGCGTATCCTCAGATTATTTGGATATATTGCTCGCCAAACCTGGAACTCTAACCTGGAGGAACTCATGGTCACTGGTAAAGTGGAAGGCAGGAGAAGCAGAGGAACGATGCGTTGGAGTGACCAAATTTCTCAAGGGTCCGGAACGTCAGTGTCCACAGCAGTCCACGCCGAATAGAATCGCGAGGAGTGGAAGAGCCTTGTACACGAGGGAGATTAGAGTAGGCGTCACGATCCTTAGCAATTAGGAAGCGACTCAAGAAGATAATTCCTTAATGTGTCATTTAAAAAAATGTACATACGTATTTCGAAGTGAAAACTGCTTGGGGAAACGGTCATCTAGCTGTATCCAGTGGCTAATGAAAACAACTCATTTTATTGGAAGATCTCTCGTTGGTAGAACTTCAGTTGGTATGCTAATGTGTGAGTCGCCCGCTGGTCCGCTAGTGTCAGGGCATATAAAGCCCGGTTTATAGAATATGATAATTTTAAATCCGTCATCGCTTCTGAACCAGGCTTAATAATTGAACAGCGAGAGGGCTTATGGCTACCAAAAGAAGCCTTTGCATGATAATGACGCCACTGTCAGGAAGATTAAAGCATACAAACATAATATTAACCTCATTCTGGTTACCTCTGGGAAGACAATACAGGGCCGGGAAGAGGTATTTGGCGCTTGCGGTGATGACATTACTTAAAGGCCTTATATAAAGTTATCCCATTATTATTATAATACGTTTTGTTAAATGTCGACTTGAAGGCAAAAAAATCCACCCACTGTAGATCACAATAAAGGAAAACTTGCAAAATGTATACATATTATTTACATGTCGCACTCTCATGCTGTGAAAAGTTTACCTAACCTAAGTACCTACGTAAAAATGGATACAGCTTTGTAGATGGAATCATTCAGGGATCCAAATGTAATGTGTTAGGAACGTATCTCTGCATTCCCTTATCGATACAGTGATACATTTGCGCTAATTAAACTATAAATGTTGTTTTCGTATTTATATTAGTCACCCCATAGAAATATACCTATCAGATAATTGTTTATTTAGATTTTTTCACCATCTAAGGGGTGTGAGATCGAGAGATCTCCCGGCTACTGAAGGAATTATTTTCATCCAGACCCTGCCACCTAGCCTTTTCAGCATAAGATAGATCAAAAACCTGAATTTCATTTTGCTCAAACTATTCTCTGTACAGTATTATAGGTACTAACTGCTAATCGTTCCTGGCTTCCTATTTTATGAAGAGAAATAGTGGAATAAACTCGTTGTAAATGTTAACCCGTTAGTCGCGCGGTCCCGTTATAAGCGAACAGCAACCACATAAAATAATTACGATCCAATGAATATGCCACCACTGCCCGTGAAAGGGTTAATGAATGGTGGTCTGATTGTATGGCACATGGAACTGTGTGAACGCGGAATGAACTAAATGCTAGGATATATTGTGTACTGTACCGAACTGGATAATATTGTATTGAATCTCTTTATGGTGCTATGTATTTGAATTTTAATATACAAGCTCTATACTACCTATGTTCGTTTTTCTATTTTGGTCTAGATTCTTTTGTATGTCCAATGTTTAGAGTTTTTGGGACACGTCATTACAGTTGGAACATGTCAGATACAGAGCATAATCATCTGGTCGTTGTTTGCGTCATTTAGACACGATTCTGACTCAGCCTAACTTTTTTGCTTACACAATGTTCTAATTGGACTTATTAATTTGTTATTTGATTTGCTAAATATCTGTTTTCTGCATTCGTACATTATGAATAAATAAATATTTATTTATTAATTGATAAACTAAAGTTCTTAAAAACTTAAGACAAGATTTTTGTGCATAGCGCAAAGGGTAACAATTATTTTTATAAACAATAATTGTTAGCCTGAAACACTCATCCAAATTGAAAAAAATAAATTATTTGTTAAATTATAAATAATTACTTTGTTTAAAACCACTGTATTTTTAATATGTGAATATATACATGTTTTAGGAGCAAAGCTCCCCTCTTCTGGATAAAAAAATTACCTTCTAAAAATAATGACGAGTATAGACAATTAATAAGAAAATAGAACAAATTAAAAACACCAACAAAAATTAAAAATAAGTGATGAAAGTAGGTAAGTAATTAATTGAAAATGTAAAAATAATCGAAAAAAAATTAAAATGTACGTAAATTGTTTATCCCGAAGAGGGGAGCTTTACTCCTGAAACATGTAGATATTTACATATTAAATACAGTCTTTTTTAAGTAAAGTAATTATTATTGTTATTGTTGTTATAATTAATATTGTTGAAATAAACTCCTGCTGACAAGCTACTTGCAGTGGCTTAGCGGGTATAAGGTCGCACTGCATATAATTCATATTAAATTAATTTAATAAATATGACAAAAATCATTTTAAGAAATATTTATTTACCTAAATACGTATTTTATCGTTTCTATGAGGCGTATTTAATTTTGTTTTGTTTTGTTTCTTTGTTCTTGTTGTTGTTGTTGTTTTTTTGTTGTTTTTTTGTTTTTTGTTTTTTTGTTTCTATCTTGTTACGTACCCATCCCGTGAGTTATAACTCATTTTGGGATTTGAGTTACTTCATGTCTTTATTGACCACCCCTGAAGGTTATATTTCACAAAAATGGAGCTTAGTAAATTATGGACAGGTATTTTTATTTTTCCTGTATTTGTAATTAATTTAATTTGAATCCTTTTATATCTACATTTATAGACGTATATCAGGAGATGTTATATGTCATTCCATCCTCTTACTACCTGTTCGACAACCCATTCCAGTAAATGTCATGACGGTTAGTTAGTTAATATAATTTAAAAAGGTTGCTTTATTGCTTTCATTAAATAATTTTTATATATCATTTAACCATTATCAGGTAAAAAAAAATGTAATTCAATTAAACTTGAATCCTTCCCGATATAAATAAGGTAACCCCATATAAAGAATAGCCGGGTATAATGTTATTTACTCTCGCCGGGGTACGAAACGAACCATGTTCGTTTCATTTTACACTGGACCTCACAGCGTGAGTCTGTGAGGCTAGCCATTGTAAATTGAGTTGAGTATTTCCCGCTCCTTTCGACTCGTCTTACCAATTATGACCGATGGGAAAAAACAAAGGATAGTTATACCAGACGTGACTATCAAAGTTTGTAATACCCTCCATTTGCATAAACATCAACCAGTACATAACTCAGTAGGTGGTACGACTAGATACGAAATCAACTACTGAGTTCGTGCAGTTTCGAACGAGAGACGACTCGATACGTTCTCGATCAAGCTGGCATGTAGTACTGTCAGGCTCATAACAGACGACCTGACCACAAACGAGAGAGAGAGAGAGAAGCGACTAGATACGCGTCTCTGTCTTGTTTGTTTGTCTGCACAAATAATTAATTGTGCAACGCCCGACTTTAATTTTAACCTGATAGCAGCGACTAGATACGCATCCCTATCTTGTTATGTTTGCACAAAAAGAGGATTTGTGCAAACGCCCCATTTCAGTACATATTGGCTTTCGACAAGCGTAGTTCCGGGGTTTTCGAAGAAGTGATGATGACAGTGCACGTCATCGTTTTCTTTTTCCTACGCCCCTGAACCTCGTTTTCGTCCCGAGACGCTACTGGGTGCTAACGGGACATTTCTCCGACCCCCGCCACCCCTACGGTCGCTCCAGGCGACGGTCCCGAAACAGAGCGGGCTCTCATTGGTCGAGCCCCTCTGATCCACAAAAAACCTTTCAAAATATTGTTCTACCAAAATTGTCTGTCTTTGTGAGCGATTCCTGCGGCCGCGGTGACTGATCTAAATAAACAATCTTTTCTGATCTGTTCATTAGCGCCCGCGTAATCGAGTAAACTTACTTATTTTATGTTTGTACAATGCATTTTTTTGTAATCTGACGGCAAAGTATTACCTGTCCTACTTTGACCCCCATGACATACTTTGTAATAATTTTGGTTGCTTTAATAAAAAATAGGTGAAGATTGCAATAGGCTCAATTCAAGCAGAAGGTCGTGATTGACATCCTAATTTTTTGATCAAGTCGATCCAAGATTGACAGAGTCTACGGCAGCTCGCGAAATATTCACGAGTTCAAACTGCCCGATTCGCCGCACGGTATCGCACCGAAGTACTTGAACGACGAGTGCATTTCTAAAACCAGAGTATTCTCACGGATTCAACACGCCTTCTACCTACTTCGCCTGCATCTTCACCCGGCCTGAAAACCGACCGTGACTTTCTCTTCACCCTCACCACCTCCTTGCAAGAAATCGTTTGCCTTTTTCAAGGCATTTCTCCCTTCCTTCCTTCCTACCCTGCTCTGAAGCGTCGAAGTGGCCAGCCTGATCTTCTTCTTCTAAAACGTGCGCAAGAGTTTACAGATCTTGTCCCGTACATGGTCCTTCTTGAGCCAGGATCTACTTCACGCCTTCACGACTACTAGTGACGTCTTCTCGCCTTCACGCCTTCAGTGACGTCTGCTCGCCTTCACGCCTTCAGTGACGTCTGCACGCCTTCTCGCCTTCAGTGACGTCTGCACGCCTTCACGCCTTCAGTGACGTCTGCACGCCTTCTCGACTCCAGTGACGTCTGCACGCCTTCTCGACTACAAGCGACGTCTGTACGTCTTCGTGCCTTGTACGTGCCGAGATGCCTGCACGTCGTAGCCGTCGAGGAGCCTCGAGCTCGGAGTCTCAGCCCGAGTCCACCGCTGTGCCCGCCGCTGTGCCCGCCGCTGTGCCCGCTGCTGTGCTCGCCGCCGCGCCCGCCGCTGCGATCGCCGCCGCGCCGCCTGCCGCCGCGTGGCCTGCCGCCACGTGGCTTGCCGCCGGGCCGTCTGCCGCTGCCCCACCCCCTCCTGCGCCCGCCCCTGCGCCCGACGCTGCTCCCGCCGGTGCGCTCGGCGCTGCGCTCGGACCTGCGCTCGGACCTGCGCTCGGACCTGCGCCCGGCGCTGCGCTCGGCCCTGCGCTCGGACCTGCGCTCGGACCTGCGCTCGGACCTGCGCTCGGACCTGCGCTCGGACCGGCGCTCGGCGCTGCGCTCGGCGCTGCGCTCGGCGCTGCGCTCGGCCCGGCGCCCGGCACTGCGCTCGGCGCTGCGCTCGGTGCCGCGCCCACACCCACTACTGCGCAGTCCTCCGATGCTGAGAACAACTCCTCCACCACAGAGGACACCGTGAGGCAGCTACAACGGGAGATGCGCGCCTTGAGGGAGCAGCATGCCAAGCAGCTCGCCGCGCTATTGTCGGCCATGCAGCCCGCCAAGCAGGACGTCCCCGCAGCTGTGCAGCCAATCCCCGAGCCGGTACGAGTACAGATGACCGACGCAGAGGCGCGTGTTGTGCGAGCCCCGGCTGAGGGGTACCCCCTCCCCGCTGCAACGTTCGGCCCCGCTGTGCTCCCTTGCCCCGCAGCGCCGGCCGGACGCTACGCCGAGCCACTGCCGTATGCCGAGCCGCTGCCGTACGCCGAGCCGCGAGCCTGCCCACTCTACGCGCAGCCCTATGCAGAGCCGTCTACCTCGCAGTTGCACGCGGGGTCCCAGCCCGCCAACATCGGGCGCCTGCATCCCAGCTACTCGCCGCTGTTCCCGCCGCAGCCTACCGCTGACGAGACTGCCCGGCATACCAGAGAGTGGGTCCAGCAGGGCGAGGACCCTCCCGTGGCACGGATCGGCGCTATGATTGCCGAGGCGATCCGATCGACACGCGTACCAGAGAGCCCCCGCCCGTCCGTCGAGGAGGATGTCCGGATGACTGCCCTCATTGCTCGACAATCCACAGCCAAGGACCTCCCCACGTTCTCCGGGGACCCCCTCGAGTGGCCTGCCTGGATAGCGCAGTACCACCAGTCGACCAACACCTGCAGGCTGACATCCAGCGAGAACCTCATCAGACTGCAGCGTGCGCTGAAAGGCAGGGCCCGGGAAGCTGTCTACGCCCTCCTGCTGGACCCCGAACAGGTCCCAGAGATCCTGGCCACCCTCGAGACGCGGTACGGTGGCTCAGGATCCATCGCCAACCTTATGCTAAATAAGGTGAAGAAGCTGCCGCACCGGTCAGCGGAAGCTTCACTCGAGGAGATCGCCGACTTCTCTGGGACGGTCCAGAACTTGGTGGCCTCCCTGCGAGACTTGAGGACGGAGGGCTACCTCACCAACCCCGCCCTACTAGCCGACGTCACTGCCAAGATGCCCTGCACCCTGAGGATGTCTTGGCTGCTCGAGTTGCGCCAGCTAGGCCAATCCACCCCGGCCACATTATTGCAGCTCTCAATGTTCCTGCGAAGCGTCGCGAAAGTGATCCCGATTAGCGGCATGCTCGACCCGGTTCGACCGAATCGAGGGCGCCGCGAACAAGTGTTAGTGAACGCGGCGGCCGCGCCCCCGACGCGCGCGGCTACGCCCGGACCCAGGAAGCGTGCCGCGACCGACTCTGCCCACCGGTCTTCAGCCGGGAAAAGGGCGACAGTGCGAAGTGACAATTGTGCGCAGTGCAACAAGTTCCACGCCATTCGGGATTGTGCGGTATTCGCCGGGAAATCTGTCGCCCTCCGCTGGGAGACCGTGCGCGCGAGTAACTTGTGCCGAAAGTGCCTCGGTCGACACCACTCGAGGGAGTGTAAAGTGAAAGTGTGGTGCGGGGTGGGGGAGTGCCGGCATCCCCACCATCGGTTGCTCCATGAAGCGCGAAAAACGGAGCCGGTTGTGGGTGAAGTAAACTTATGACGCCGAAATACAGACGATAGCGTACTGCTGAAAATTGTGCCGGTTGTGCTTCGCGGGCCCGCAGGGAGTGAAGTGTCAGTGTTCGCGCTGTTAGATGAGGGCTCTACCGTGACCCTTGTCGACGCCGAGATCGCGATGTTGACCGGTGCAAGCGGTCCGGTCCGTGCCGTACGGCTTCACGGAGCAAAGGGCATGTGCACCTCCGACGCCCGCTCCCGACGCGTGAAGCTGACCATCAGAGGCGCCGGGTTGAACACGACCCTCTCCATCACCGCGAGCACCATAGCCGAGCTGAACCTGCCGGAGCAGCAAGTGCCAGGACGACGCATCACCCCGAAGCTCTTGATCGGGCAAGACAACGCCCACCTGATTGTATCAAGAGAGGTCCGTGAGGACAACACTACGCGAATAGTGTCGCGGACCGCTTTATGGTGGATCGCTCACGGGGGAACAAACCCTGGCGCTGACGACCCAGCCACTACTCTGGCCCTGCAAGCAGAGACCGCCGCGGACGCCCGCTTGAGGGAGTTGGTGAGGACAAACTTCGCCATCGACTCTCTCGGCGTTACATCAGCAGCTCGGGTCAACGCACAAGACGCAAGAGCACTAGCGATGATGGGAGAGACCACCCGCCCCCTCGCTACCGGGAGGTGGGAAACCGGACTCCTGTGGAAAGACCCGACATCCGTGCTACCCGACAACCGGCAGTGCGCACTGAAGCGGCTACAATCTCTCGACAAGAAGCTGGCGGCGGACCCCACCCGGGCGGCCGCGTACGCCGACAAGATGTCACAACTTGTCGCCAAAGGCTACGCCAGGAAGCTTTCAACCCACGAGGCATCATTACCTGCCCCGCGAAAGTGGTACCTTCCTCACTTCGCGGTGACCAATCCCAACAAGCCGGGGAAAATCAGAATCGTCTTTGATGCCGCCAGCCGATGCCGAGGGACGTCTCTGAATGACCAGCTGATGACCGGCCCTGACTTGCTGTCCTCACTCCTGGGGAACCTCCTTCGCTTCCGAGAGGGAAATGTGGCCATCGCTGCAGATATACAAGAGATGTTCCTGCGCATCCATATCAGGAGAGAGGACCAGCCCTCCCAGCTGTACCTTTGGAGGTCGCCTGGCACACGGGACCCAGAGACGTTCCAGTTGACATCTATGATGTTCGGGGCGACGTGTTCCCCCAGCAGTGCCCAGTACGTGCGAGACAGAGGGGCCGGGCACTACGAAACCGAGCACCCCGCCGCCGCAGCAGCCGTTCGTTCCAAATTCTATATGGACGACTATTTGGACGCCGTGGATAACGTACACGAGGCTGCCGCACTGGTCCAGAGCGTGAAGACCCTCCTTGCAAAGGGAGGGTTCAACCTGACCAAC